>VYZQ01007670.1:0-39060 GCA_013400655.1 Mystacornis crossleyi | reverse complement strand
TATTCCCCCTTGCCGCACGTGGCCGGAGCCCAGCAGGAACTCCGACAGCGACTCCCCCTAGAACAGCTCTAGAACAAATCCCCGGGGTCCCGTGGACACCCCCTTAAGTACAGAACTCCCGCGGGCTACATTCAAAGTGACCAATAGGGGACAGGATTTTGGGTACACATGACCAAGGGAACAGGGAGAGGGAAACCCCGTGCCCCAAGCATTCGCTCATGCCCACCTCCCCCCACGGGGGAGCACCTCTTCACTTGGCAGTCTGCAGTTTGCTCCACAACGACCCTCGAGCATAGTTTTGCTCCAAATATACTCATTGGGGAAGACTATTGCGTTTGTCCGCAGCCTAATCCAGATGGTCCTCTGGCACGTCAATGTTAAAGCAAACTTCACCAAGGGAGGTAAGTTAATTTTCAGCTGTGTGTTTCAGTACTCCAGCCCATGGCTGAAGTCAGAATTTCAAAGAATCATAGAATCACAGACTAGCTGGTCTCTGAAGGGACATTTAAAGGCCATCTAGTCCAGCTCCCTGCAATAAGCAGAGACATATTCCACTGGACCAGGTTCCTCAGAGCCCCGTGCAACCTGACCTCGAATGTTTTCAGCGATGGGGTATCCACGCACCTCTCTGAGCAACCTGTTCCCATGGTTTAAACACCCTCACCATAAAAGATATCTTCCTTATACCTAATCAGAATCTCTCTTCTTTTAGAGCAGATTTCTTCAGAGCTTTATATTTCCTAAGGGAGAGTAAAAATCACTTCAGTGACAGCAGAGGCTTGATGTGTGCAGAGAGGCGTCGGAGGAGCCTCAGGTCCAGCTGAGATGCTGCCGAGGGACATCAGAGGTAAAGGCATTCCTCCAGGAATTAATTTGGCCCCTGAGCAGACCGTAGGATGCTGGCACCAACCCGCTCCAGGTTGGGAGATGGTTTCCACTGGGACATTGAGAGCTGTAGCTCCCAGCTGACCCTGTATTTGGGTCTAGCAAGAAATGCAGGGCCTCAAAGAAGCAGCAGCTACAGCACTGTAGCCACAGTCACAGCAGTTTTTCAGAGGTATGGACTTGTCCTCACTGCTGGGTGAAATTAAGCTGAAAGATGAGGCTCCAGTTGTTCCCTGGAGTAGGGACTGCCCTGGCCAGGAACGGGAGGCTGTGCCAAGGCGGCTGTTTTCTCTTCCTCGCCCTTCCCACAGGTCCTGTGTCTGTCCCAGAATGGATGCTGAGCACGGGCAAGTGGAAACACTCAGCCAAGCGCTAAATATTTAGTGCCGCTGCCTGATTGATTTTAAACTGCGCTTACTTGGCAATGCCCCTCAGGATCGGTTACGTGAGATTGGACGTGTTTGTCCCTAATTCTGGGGCTTGTAAAGCCCTCATGTGCTGGTAACAGCTGAAGAACCTGCATTTGAAACTGGAGCTGCAGCACTGCTTGGCCCACACTGCCAGCTCTGCCCTGCACCCGAGGGCCCATGGTGGGATGGCAGTGTCACTGTCGCCAGCAGCACGTCACTGTGGCAGTGGCAGGTACTCCACTCCACTAGGACTGGGTGAGAAAAGGACTGCAGGACTCCTCTTGGGGTTGCAGAGGCCTGCTCCTGCAGGAATCTTTAAAATCACCTTCACATGTGATAAAGAGTGTTTCAAGCCCATATGTACTCAAAATGATGTTCAGTTGGGAAAAAAGGGCCAGGTGGAGAAAATAGCTCCAAAGATCCCATGTCAATAGCACACAAGTTTGTTGTTTTTAAGTTTTGCCTAATTATATACAATAACAGGGAAGGAGAGAGACAAAACTGTGCAACCCTGGTGAGATCAGCTGTTGTCTTGCCAGATTTTCAGAAAGAGCCTCTGAGGAGTCTCAGAAAGGAGAAGTGATGGCATAGCAAACATGGTTGAGTTGCAAAACAGCAGCTTGGATGGGTGAGATGGGAAAAGCTTATGTTTTTCAGGAAAATAATGTACTTCTTATTGCAATTTTTCACAATCTGTTCAAAAATGAAGGACCAACCATTACAGGCAGCAGCACAGGCCAGCATCTCAGCTGCGATGGATGACAGAGTCTGTCAATCAGCCCTCAGGGTACAGCTGCTTGCTCTTCCCAGCATTCTGCCAGCAGAAGTGCCCTGGCTAGACAGCAGCTTTGGCAGCCCTCAGCCCTTTGCACAGCTGCAAGGAGGAAACAACAGAGCTTTCTCAGCCCTTGCAGCAGCCCACAGCACCCCCTGTGCATTTCTTCTAGGTTTCTAGTCACAGATCCCATCAGAGAAACCTGGAGCTGCTGCTGGCGGTGGAAGTTTTTCTGTTGACCGACCCATCTACCTTTTGTCATTACTGGTCTGTTTGTACCCAGGGAACAAAAACTTCAAAGAACAACTGTTTCCTGCTGGTGATGTGAGATTCCATTAATTTGTGCCATGCTGGAGTGTGAAGCTCCCTGGCACACTTTAAATTTCTAATTGGCTGTTATCTCTAAGGAGAGCCTGACTGGGCAGCTGCAATCTGATGGCACTTCCTACAAGGAGACAAGGAAGGGCCAACTCTGTGTCTTGGTGAGAGAGCTTTGAGTATTTAGAAGATGACGAGGAGCATGGGGAGGCTTCTTAAACTTTTCTCATTAGCTCATATCGGTAACTGAGGCTGGTGCTAGCTGCATGCTTAAGCAGACCATCAATCTCAGCTCTGTATGCCATCAAATCTCTGGCAAAAGGGGAGAAGATGGACTAGGCTGGAATAACAAATCTGCCCTAATCATCACATTAAGGGTTATCTTCATGGGACTGCTGTTATAAATCTGGTTATAAAAAAGAAACTAAATAAGGAGCATTGAGAGGAGTCTTATCCATGTCAGGAAGTATTTTCTGAGTTGTCTCAGTATGAGGCTAAACATATCTGTTGAAACATTTTAGTAGGCAGAAAAGTCATTTTTTTGACAAGATGAAAATTTTCTCACCCCATTTGTGTTATTCTTTTATTTTTACTTCATATGCTGTATTGGGCAATAAAGATTTTCAGTCAATTTATTTCCAAATCAGTTCTTTCTAACATTCGCTCTTTGGCGGGGGCTCATCCTTTTAGCTCTCTTGGTCCCCAGCTTGTGGCTAAGGGTCAAGGGCTAGTAAAGCCTTCAGCACTTCTTTGGAAGATGAATAACCCCATGCAAAAAAGGCATTGCTTATAAGCAAGAGGGACCCCAACATAAAAAGAATTAATATTTAAATATCTGAGTTGTACTGACTGGATGATCGGGTGATCCCTTCTGCTCTCCAGGGGCCATGTTAGAGATCTGGCCACGTCCATCTCTGTGTGGTAGTCGACTGAACAGAAACCAGGACGTCTTTTTGGGCCCTGCAGGCATGGGGATAGCAACTGCTGTGCACCCAAAACCTGCTGTGAATTATGTTCCAGGTGCACCAAGGTGGGTGTGGCTTGGGCCCCTCAATACCAGCCCAGGAAGGTTCTTGAAGCTCTTCTCCAACTCCTGGTCCTCCTACCCCCTGGAGTGACTTGGAGGAGAAATGAGGGAAAGCTATTAGCTTCATAGTAACTGTTCCCTTCACGTTCATTTTCTTTTAGACATACACCATTGGATTTTTGTGTTAAGGGTGTTTGAAAAGCTATTCACACAAAAGAAAGCATCTGGAATAAAAACATCTCCAAAGAATACATTTTGCATGCTTTCCACTAAGACGGCAGGGTTTGTACTTGGCTGCAGGACCTGGCTGGCATTGCCTCCAGCAGCATCCGCCCCAGGTAGACGCCTGGAGCAAGAGCTCTGACTGACAGGAGAGCTGGAGAGGGTGCTGTGACGGCAGAGCTGCTGGGTGGGGCTGATGAGAGTCACCTCATATAGAGGTCAAATAGATAAATATTCAAATTTGATTAATATTCTATTGGATTAGTAATCAAATAGCTATTTCCATTGAGTATGAAGAGGCAATTTACTTTTTAATCTTTTTTTTTTTTCATACTTTAGGCAATAGATATGCCAAGAAAAGTAGCCTGATTGCATGAACCAGACTCATCCCAGAGGAACAGAAGGGGCAAAAGAGGTTTGCTGTATTGTGGGGTGGAAGTAGTAAACACAAGGGCAAGTGGGATATGTCAGAGGAAAATCAACAAAACATCATAAGACAATATTCTTGGGAGGACTCTGGGTAACTCGATCTATGTTTTTTTTTGGAAATGTAGCAAACAAGGTCCCTCCACAAAGATCCCTCATAAAATCAAAAAACTGTTTTGACTCCCTAGCACAAAATTCCCAACACTGTCCTCTTGCCTGTATGAACATCTTTGCATCTGCTAAAATTGTTCAGATTTGCCCATTTTTTCTTACAATCCTGTGTGCCCCATGGAACAGGTTCTCCAAAAGGCAAAGAAAAGACCAGGGGTAAGCAGCATCCTGCCTTTTATCAAAACCTTTCTTTTATATGGGATTCTTGTATACACCTCCTGAATAGTGTGGAATTAAACATCCCATCTTACAGGCTGGCTTTAATTTTCTTTTAATTTACTCGTGATCCTACAGCTTCTCTTTTATTTCCAGTGCAGTGTGTCCTGAATACATCAGTTTTATTAGTATGGTCTGCTCACATAATCTCACAGTCTGCTGATCATCTTCGTCCTAGAGAATTTCATGTTCACAGCCTGTGTCTTGTGGTACCCTCTTCATCCTTCCTTTGAGAAAGGATGTTTTGTTTTCCAATTTCTTCTTAAGAACCAAAGAGCAAAGAAAAGGAAAAACACCTACAAATTCTCTTTATGACTTTCTCCTTTTCCAGCAGTTCCATCACTGTGTGCTGCATTTGTTGTCTTTCTAATGTATCCCTGCAGCAGGATTATGCTTCTTCGCCAAAGCTTTGGCCTGTCAGTTCTCCACTGTTTATAAAGTTATCACTAAACGTTCCTGTCATATCTTAACCGTGTTGTTTTTTTCTCTTCATCTTTCCCAGCACTCTGTAACCTGCTCTCACCTCGGCACACGGCCATTAACATACAGAGCACGGCTGCTGCTGTTGTTCTTCTCATTATTACCATAATGGCTCAGGCCAGAGGAGAGAAGCAGCTTTAGGCACTTTACAAATAACAGACAATCCCTGACAAAAAGAGAAAGCTCTAGTGTTGTTGAAAATAATCATGAAATAATTCCTGTAAGTATCCCTGCTCTTCCTTCAAAATATTCATTTTTAGCTATTGGAAAGCTACTATTAAATGCAATGTGTTATCCCTCTGTTTTTTTGACAGTGTCCTGGGTACAGAGACAAGGGAGTGGGGCTTTTAGCCCTGTCTATACCATGCACTCTCTTCAGGAAGTTTGGTGGTGAATACCCACCTTTTGTGGGTAAAACTCTCTCTTTTGTACACTCTTATTAATAATGTTGTGGTTATTGGGATTTTTCAGTGAATTTGGGTTCC
This sequence comes from Mystacornis crossleyi, assembly GCA_013400655.1. Classification (NCBI taxonomy): domain Eukaryota; kingdom Metazoa; phylum Chordata; class Aves; order Passeriformes; family Timaliidae; genus Mystacornis; species Mystacornis crossleyi. Next base: position 33,645 of record VYZQ01007670.1, on the reverse strand, counting down.
AACCTATAATTTCTCCCAGTGTTCCTCCATTATGGGAAGAAGCAGAGGGGGAAAGGGGAGCAGCTTGAGTGGGTTTGATTTCTCAGCTGGATTTTAAACCACCCCACAGAGCTGACTATTGTGCATTATTCCTTCCTCAACACCTCACTTTCCAGCTACTTTTAGTAATGGCACTGGAGCCACAGCAGGTGAATCCCCACAGCACTTCCCTTGCATTGCCTCCTTTCTCCTTAGTTCATTTTGGGGGGATTGTCTATATGGAGTCATTTCATAGAAGTTTGGATTGGCCGCTGTGGCACAGAGGAGCAAGATTTGAGGCCTTGGATGGTAGTGTAACATTGGGCTGGCACCCAGGACAGTCCTACAGGATCAGTAATGAATCATGAAATAGGATGGAGCATAGCAGGGGGGTGGAAGCAGATGCTCCTTTAAGTCCCTTCCAGCCCAGACCATGTTATACTACGATTTTGTGACTTCTCAGAGTGGGGCTGGAGCACAGAAGTGCAGGTGAGACCTCCCTGGCTCTCAGAGATGCAGACACCAGAGCAGGATCTCCTGGTCCTAGATAGCGGGAATGTAGTCCCTCCATGCCTCCTCACATCCCAGCTTCATCCTCCTTCTGAAGCACATCACCCACCTACAGAGCAGGCCAAGGAAGTCTTAAGAGTCTTTTCCATCCTAAACAGTTCTATAATTCTGTGATTCTATGATAATGGACATTCAGGAAGGTCCCCAATCTCTCCTTTCCCCTGGTAATAATTCTGAGAGGTTATTGCATTAAAGATGTTTGAGTTTATTGTCTTGCATTATATTATTTCTTTGAATACGGATGGAAGTAAAGGAGGGACACCATGGTGAGGGAACTTCAGGATGTGGAATTTTCAAAAACTGGGCTCTGTCCCTGGTTCAGGAGGTATTCCCTGGCCGAGACAGCACATCTTTAGGATGACAATTATATTCCTGGCTCATAGTGGAACCCTTAACTGATCAATATGGAAGACACTACATTAATGCAAAGTTATTGTCCCCAGAAAATAAAGAAACGCTAAAAATAGCATAGTACATTTTGACAGTGCTTTTGTTATTTCCTTTTTATGTTCAGTTCCTTTGAGTCTGTCTTTTTTCTTGTTAGGAAAGCTTAATTACCATTTTCACTTTCATTTCATTACCGGGGCCAGGTTTTGGTGCTCTGTAGGCAGCCACTAATTGTTCAGTCCCCACATGAGATGAAGGCTTCTTGGTGCAAGGAGCACTGCAGGTACATATGGAACAGACCCTGCTCTGGATGGAGCTAGGGAATTAGAAAACTTTTCATTGCAAGGCAGAGCTTTAGGATCCCAACCATAAAGAAAGGCAAAGGCTTTCTGAGGTAGCTTTCCCTACTTTTTAATGCTATCCATTTGGACCAAAGCTCTTAAACTGCTTTGTTTTTCTGTTGAAGCAATCCTGGGGTTGAAAAAGTGTCCTTAGGTCTCTGCCCCCAAGCTGCTGGATGCCCATTTCCATAGGTTCCCATATTAGTTGCCTAGCAGAGAGGCTGTATGGAGGCAGGGAAGAAGCTGACTGAAGAAATTCAACCTCCAAGTTCTCCTCAATGGAGCACAAGAATGACCAGCTATGGGGGTAAACAGAAAACATCAAGTTCTCAATCCCGCCTCCCACTTCTTTTTTTTAAGTGTATAAATTTTATATAAAATTATATCTAAATATTTTTGTAATTTATGTCAAATTTGTAAAAATAAATTTTCTCGTATTTTTATAATGTTACATGAATTTTACATAAAACATTTCTGAAGGTCTTTGAAGGTTGCAGTGGCAGAGGAGGGAACAGGGGAACATTTTGGGGAACAGGGTTGGAGGAGGAGACAGCAAAATAACGAACAGAAGGCAGAGGAGGACCCGAGAGAGGAGCAGGAAGAGCAGAAGGGATGTCTCTTCCTCCTGCCAGCCTGTTTTCCATGTTCCGTCTCACCAGGTAGGCTGCAGGTGTGGGGCACACCGGGTACCCTGCTAACACTGCTTTTATCAGTAGCAGATACAGAAGTAAGGTAACAGGCGTGACATTTATGAGGCTGAACATGTGGCTTGCCTCCCCTCGTCTGGCTGGGAAGGGAAGTCCAGCCTGATGGGGGGAGTTACGTGTTAAATCTAAATGAGCAAGGCTGGGAGGGAGGCTCAAGCTCTCTACTCTGGTTATCAGCATTAACACTTCCCCCTGTCATGGCTCATATTTCCAAGCAGCAGCATGAGGGATGAAAAGAGAATTAAGTGGAGCCAGGGCACTGCCATTTATGTTTTGGGCTTGGTCCCTGCTTATTTACATAGTGCCAGAGGCTGCCAGGAGCATACAGATGGTGAGACTCAGAAGACAGCCTTTATTTCAGCATTTGAGACAATCTCTCCCAAGTTCGTTGCAGCAAGCACCTCTTGACTTGGAAGTACCAGACAGCTTTGGGAAAGACCTGAGATAAAGGAGGTTTTGGGGGTGTGATGCACCTTCCCTTCATATTCTTCTCAACATTGCCCCATGACAGTGGCCATGGAAGCTGTTAGCAGTGGGATGAATGACCTGTCTTCATCTGACAAGCAACACCATGAAAGTTTTAGCAATACCATTAACAATTATGCGTGGGCTGATGGGAGTTTCCAGCCTGGAATGTTCTGTGCTATAGAAGCCGTGTAAAGCAGAGTTGTCGGCATATGAATTACTCATGGTGTGAATCTCTGTGGCTGAGCATTGTTCTGCACACAGAAAGGCTGAAAACTTTGCTCCCTCCAAGCTCCTGCAATCGGTTTGGTGATAGGGGAGCATATTAAGGCTGTCGCCTGGTGTTCCTGACACAGCTGAGGGCTCATATTGCAGTACAAAACTCCCTGGGGAGGGAATGGCTGAATGGGCAGAAAAAAATGATCAAGGAATCTGTAATTCACATGTTTGAGGCAGGGTTCTCGTTTTGCTGGCTTTGTTCTCTGCTAGACATTTGTAAAGATAATTCTTTCTGAAAATGAAACGTCCTTTGACATTTCTGAAAGCTCCCACACCCAGAGCTTGTTCTGATCCTCGGCTCTTAGAGGCAACCACAACTATGCTTCAAATGAATGAAACCCCACAGATCTTTAGATATCTCAAGTGACCAGAGCTTTAAACCTAAAAGCCCCTTGGACTACATATAAATGCTTTTGCCTTATCCCAAAATTGGCTTCTGCAAGAACAGAAGAGGAAGTGTTTGTCCAAGCACCGGTGCCTCTTACAGTGATGATATAAATTAAATTCTAGCACACATGTGGCTCTGATACCCAACAGAAGCTGAGTGCAGTCTACCTGAACAAGATGGAGAATTTCTCATCTCCTAACTCTGCAGAGGCAGGGAACAGTGTTTCTCTCAGTGCCTTTAGCTGTGTAACTCCCAGTTCTAGGCTTGAGTCTGATTTTCCCTCAGCTTGGGCGTGAAACCAGCTAAACTGCTCAGTATTTCCAGAGCATAAATCCATCAACGTGGCTGGGAACATCTCTGCAACTGCAGTGTCAGTTTTTGAAAAGAAGAATCTCTTCTGGTGGGTTTTCCCTTTTCTGCTTGTGTGTTTTGTTTGCTGTTTGTTTGGGTTTTGCTTTGCTTTCTGATTTTTTTTCTCTTAAGATAGCTAAGGAACTCTTTGCACTACTGCCCTCAATATAGCTTTCCAAAACTGGAGCATGGACTAGGTTCTGGAGTGTGGTTTTCATCCTTGACCCTCAGAGCTGCTCTTAACCACCTCTGGCAGTGTTTGCTTTGACTTTGGTATGTTCAGGATCAAACCCAGAAGCCAGCTGAAGAAGATTTAGACTATTTTTGGGGTAGTAGTGCCTTCTAGCATACCTCCCTCCCAATAGCCTGGGTGTTTTAAGAGAGAAATGAACCAAAGTAGGATTGAAGTAGGAATTGGAAGAAGTGAATGTGGATTTTCCAAGCCTCTGGCAGTGGAAGCAGCAGGTTCTGCATATTTATTGATTACAACGTGCTCTACATCCTAGGAGGGGGCATTCAGAGCCGAAGGTGGGCGTATTTATTGAGTCTGGTTCAGAAATCTGCATGAATAAATATTAAGCAGTGGAATGCAATTGGACTGCTGACAAGTTATTTTGGCTTGCTTACATGCCAGAGGAGGGAGGAGGGGAAGGAGCCAGTCTAGGCTGTGAGCTCTGCACAGGTACAGAGGGCTGAGGGCTTGGTGAGGAGCACCTTGGAAGGGACACAGAAGGATCTTCAAACCCACCTCCTAAGTGAAAGGCCCATATGGGACTGAAGCCACAACCTTGGCATTATTAGCACCCTGCTTTGACCAACTGAGCCAGTCTCAGGGTCATTTGTCACTGTAATGAATAAATCAGGCTCTGGATCCATGGGAAGCCTTGGTAATTATTTTTACCAGTTTTTGTTTGTTCTCTTTTGGCATCTTTTCGGCAGGAAAATATAGAACATCTGTCAGGACAGGAAAATTGTAAAGGAGTCAATTTTGGGGGTTTTTTGTAGTTTGTTTAACATGAAGAAAAAAAGTCCTTCCATTTGGATTACATACACAATGTATGGTCTTTCATTCTGCTCTGGAAGGATTTGCTTGAGGAATACAAAATATTACATACCAACTGCTTGTGATAAATTTAATCCTCTCCCCAGCAGCAGCATTAGGGCCCTAATTTGGATTTACAACAAAGCCGAGATAGCAATTTTTTTAGTGCAGCGGCATAAACAGCCCCTCGTGTGAATGAGAATCCGGTCCATTGTGTCCCCAGAGATATCAGAGGACACTTGTGAGAGCTGAGAATTTAATTCACTAACATCTTCATTTTTGTAAGGGTGTGTGGGGATGTTGTCAAATCTGAGGCTGGGCAGAAGAGCCCCAAAACATTTCGACTCTGAATCAGTGACTGGAAAGATCAGTCAGGATGTCTGGAGTCCTAAAGCTCTTTCAGGAAATAGGAGGCAATGACTTTTCTCCAGATCCCTGCCCCATGCCCAGCTGTCTTTAGTGGATCCCTAAGACAAGGTCTGTGGGAAGTTGCAGCTTCCGGGAAAAAATGAGCTTTGTAAAATGCAAAGCAACATCTCCATGTGATTTGCCAGATCCTTTCTAAAGGACTGCCAAATTCCACAGGCCACCACCTCCCTGATCCTACCTGTGGCAGGCTCCAGTGACTGCAGGACCAAGCCCTGAGCTCGGCTGTGCTGGGAGTAGCCAGGCTCTGAGGATGTTCTGGAGGCAAGACTTGTCAGGAAAGGTAATTTTTTTTTTATGGGAACAATTCACAGAGGTGAATAAAAGGGACAAGCTTTTAGAGCTCCCAGGTCCTTCTTCATGTCTGAAATAGGAGCAGCAAGAAACAAGCCAAGGAACTGAAACTCATAACTCTGGACACTGAACATCAGGGCCTCGATAGAGATATTGTTTTTTACAGCACTTTATAATTCTTATCCCCTCCTCTCAGCTTACAGCTTCTTGTTAAACCAGCAATAAATTACCTGCTGCTCTCGTTTTCTCTCTCCCTGTCTTTCCCAGAGGATTGAATGACTTTTTTACTTCTCCTCATGCTAAAAATGTTCCTCCTCCACTTACTGGGTACCAAATACATTTCCTCACCCAAGGTGTCACCAAGTTAATGAATCAAATTAAAGCCTAAAATAAATTGAGCAGTTATTCTCAGTTTGTACTTAGTACTGCAGCTTGCATATATAACCCAGACCCAAAGATGGGGAGGTGTGTGTGCCTGAAAATCAGCTTGTTTCACACTGCTTTAATAAAATGTACTATGCTTAAATTGACTTTGTGCCACCCAAAGAAAGCAGGCAGAATTCCCATGGTGATGGAGAATTGGCAGCCGTACTGGGAACTTCTCCTGGCATACAGAGTTGCTCTGTGATTTTTGGGTCTGTGAGGTTTGGGCGAGGGTGATTAGCCCCTTGGGGGCTGTGGATTAGTCCTGCGCTGCCAACAGCATGTGCAGAGGGTCTCATTTCCAGATGTGGTCCCTTTGAACCACAAATTTTAATACCCACCACTGGATGCATCCCACAGTCACTTCAGGGGTTTAGTCAGTGGGCACAGGTGAATGAAGTGCAGAGCTTCCCTCGGCTCTTCCCACAGATGAGCCTGGGAATGGCAGNCACCTGGTCTCAACAGCTCATGAAGATGGTGATAGAATACACTGTAACCCAGGACGAAGAGGGAGGCTCAGGTTTGAGCCAGCCGGTCTGGAAGGATCTGTTTCTCTTCATTAGGTCAGAGCTGTTGATTTGAATACTTACTTTAAGAGATCTCTTTTGATTTTTTTTTTTCCCTTTCAAAACAGCCATTTAGGGACAAATTTAGCTCTGTGTGTTTAAAATAAATAAAGAACACTTAAAGTGAAGCGTCACCACCTCGTTTCAGTTAAATCAAATATCGCTGCTCACTGAAAATACTTGAGGGAGCCTGAAGTTTCATTTCAGAAATCTTAAAAATATTTCTACAATTATTATTTTGGTTTAGGTACTGAACTGGAAAAATGATTTATTTGCACATCTCTGATTAAGGCAGAAGGAAACTTACTTAAGTACTTTGATTAATTATGCCTCTATTCCCAGCTGAACAGAAGTGGGAATTCCAAGTCAAAAGAAAATATTGCTTTACTTTTCTTCACCGCTTTGGTAAAAGGCTTTGAATATGCATGTATTCCCTTCCACTAGGGTAAGGCTTCTGCACGCTGCTGGGACCTGCTTTGTGACATAAAAGTCATTTACATTTTGTCTGTCCCATGCCTACTTGCCAGGTTTCAGTGGTATATTAATATTAAACAAAAATAATAGCACTGCTTTTCCACACTCACCCTGTTGTTTTCCACACCTCTTGCTCTCATTCCTAAATGAATGTGTTGTCCTGCCTGGGAGTCTGGAACAAGAGAGAGGGAAATAAAGGGTGCAGATTTGAATACTGATAACAGTTCAGCTGAAAATTGCAATGCTGTAGTTAATAATAAAAGTGATTCTACTTGGAGACGTGCCCTGCGCTTCTCTTTCCCCTGCCATGGCCGTGGGTCCCCTGCTGCACCCTCTTTTCCCCTCTGCAGAAGGGGCAGGTCTCAGAGATGTGCAGCACACATGGCATGGGGAGACTGGAGCATGGGGTGCCTGGATCAGGGGAATTTTTGGAAGATTTTTGGAGCAGCAGGAGGATTCAAAATGTTAAATTATGGAAATGTAGATGGAAGAGCTATGCCCAGCTGTTGGCACAGCTGGCTGTGCTCACGTCGCTCTGCCTGCAGGCACTGCGGTCCGTCAGGGAAACGAGTCCATCTCTCATGCAGGAATGTAAAAGCTCTGCTTGCTTCCTCCACTTTCTTTAAGACACATCTCAAATGACAAATGGCCAATCTATACAGATATGGATTTCTATTTTTTTGCTCAAAACACGGATCAATAGATGTTGCATCTGTCTGCTGTCGAAGATGTGATTCACTGTGACTCTTACAAAAGCTGAACCACTCTGAAGTCATTTCTATTCTCCTTAAAATGTATTTCAATTTCCCCTGAAGCAGCTGCTCGAGGCTCGACCATTTCTCACAATTAGAGGGTTTTCACACAGAAAAGTCTCTCAAAGCCCTGCACTTCCTACCGGCCCCAATCTCAGTGATATTCTTACATGTGCATAGTTCCACATTTTTAGTGACTGGATCCAGAGGAGCAGGCTGTTGCCACAGAGATTCAAAAGAGAGCAGAGAGTTGTCATGGCAGAAAACACACTATTACGGCTTTTGTTTTCAGCATTGACTAGCCAAAACTTTTTTGGGTGGCCTGAAAGAGCTGCTTACACATCTCAGTGACTGTGGAACCTTGTCAGGAGAGCAAATTCCCTGCTTACTGTCAAGCAGTTCTGCTGCTTTAACACTTAGAGGAGCAGGATTTGCACCATTTTCCTTGAGATTTTTGAAAATAGGCATTGAGAAGTACTTTGCAAGAAAGTACCACTTTCTTTTCTGGACGTGATTGACAGAGGGTGACCACAGTAAGCCTTGGCTCTCCTCAAAGAGAGATCTCCCTCCATGTCAGAAATGTGGTGAAACTGAGGCAATAAAATGACAGACAGATATGGACGTCCTGTGTGAGCAGCTCACAAATCCTCCTGATCCATCCTTTTCACCTGCCAGCCAAACTGCAATTGTCAGGCACCAGGCAAATATGACATTCTGTGACACTGAGCACCTGTGAGCCCTCCTCTTACACAAGAGGTGACAAAAAACCCCACAGATTGACAGTGGTTCGTTGCATCCCTTGCAGGGATATGGCCCCACACTCCTGTCTTCCTTTCCAGAAAGAAAAGAGGAGTGAGGTGCTGTGGTTTTATTTGAGAAGCCCAAGAAACAGGCCACTAATATCCCACTGGGAAAGAGGATCTCTTGTTCACAATAAAAAACTCACCACTAGACCCCATACGCTTTCCTCACCACCCCCTCAGTGCAGGGAGGCACACGAGGAAATGGTGATGGGATCAGATAGAGTGAGTGGCTGGGTATAAAATGGACAAATACTTTAAACAGTCGAGGAAATGGGCCCATGTGGTACCTTTTTTTTTAATGTACTATGGTCCTTCACATCATTAAACCTGTATATTTTAGCAATTCCACTGTAAATTTTGAAGGCTCCGACAACTGCTACTCTGACGATTGATAGAATTTCACACCACTCAAGAGCAGGCTGACCCAGCCTGAGATGTACTTCAGCTGGTCTGCTTCCTTTCTCAGAGCTGGGAAAGCAAACAGGCTGACGGGTGAATAGACAAATAATTCTGAATTTGGTGCTGATCCCTCTGGGTCTTTGTGCTGGTGGTGCACAGATGGGCTGACAGACAATTTCAGGTTCAGTAGTGATCTCTGCAGACCTCCACAAGCCAGCCAGCTAGATAAATAATTTCAGTTTCTCTGCTGATACCCCTGAGTAAACAGATAGATTCACTTTCTGGCCCAGTTCCTCTAGCAGGCCAGTGGATAAGCAAACAGAGGGACAATTCAGGTCCTGCTGTGAACTCTCACGTCCTTCCAAATTTTGCTTTTGGATGTGATCAGATCATGCTCTTCACCCCCTCCCTTTGCTGAAGTGGGATTACAGCTTTAGCTAGCAAGTTTGATTTAAAAAACCAAACTTTGTCGCATCTTGTACTAATATAAATCAGCCATGCTGAGAATTATTACCTTTATTTTAAGAACTGCTATTTTTTTGAAAGGTCTGATTGAAAATGGAACCACATCTCCTCTATTACTTCTGGCTCTCATTTAAGAACTCTTTGAAACAATAAAATGGTGTACTTGCAGGAATTCCCCCTTCTATTTAACACCCAAATATAGTGATGCTATTTATATGAGATGTCAGATTCAGTTTCCTATTTTGGTTTTTTTTCTGGTTTTTTTACTATCCTCCTCCCCTTGGTGCTGTGGAGGAAATCCCTGACTCTTGCTCCAGCCCCAGCCCATCTTTACAATCCTGTCTGATCTGAATCTACTTCTTGTCCTTCAGAGCTTGGCTCAGGACAGTTTATGACTGAGGAGCTTCAACAGCCTCCCAGGAGCTGTGATCTGCTCCTGCTACCCCATTCTTTTTTCCTTTATGCTTTCTTAAAGAATATCTGTTCTCTTTTAAAATAGCTAATAAAAATCATTTCATTAAGTGAAAAAAAATCCAGATTATTTTGGCCTAGGGTTGTGCGATCTGTGGTGACCACTGCAAGCTGCAATTTGACCTCATGCCCCTTCCTTTTTTTTTTTTTTTCTGTGAGGAATTCCCTGCATACGTTTATTAGTTTCTCTTTTGGGAGAGAGAATAATGAGCAAGACAGAGTTGGAGTACACAGTCCTTTCTGGGATATTTCCTGAGATCCTGACTCAGAAGGTCTTGATTCAAGACGTTAATTTAACCAGCTTTGAATTGAAAAATAAATATCTAGAAAAGGTGAGGTTTTTTCTGTATCTTCAGGATTTGTGGCATCCAAGGAATATCCTTTTCCTGCCTGATTCCCAAGGCTTAGATCTGTCATACCATGACTCTAGGAACTGGGTCTTTATGAGAGAGACTAACAATCAGATGAGTTTATTACATACCAGTGATGCAGTGAAATTCAATTAATTTGTTTGCTCTGCTTCCCAGAGTGAGGAATAGACATGGCATAAATGTGAATGATGCCACCACTCCGGTTCCCTGTCAGCAGATAAATGCAGTCTGATGAGGTTTCCAAGTCACACTGTCCTTCCTTGCACACCCCTGGGTCCTGCGATGCTGCAGACAAGATGGGAGGACACTCCACAAACACACCTTCCCTGGCAGAGTGCTGTTGGGTTTGCACTGCTTTGATGGAGAGGTTGTCTTTGTGTCCTGAGAAAACCTGCAGGAGGGACCATGAATGGAAAGTCAGAAAGATGCTGTGTCCTTGGTTGAGGATTCTGGCAGGTTTAGCAGGATGAGACCCTGCCTGGCAGTACGGGACTGGTGTGTTACTGATGTGAAGGGGAAGCAGGGTGGAGAGTTCAAAAAGAAAATCCCAGGAGGAGCTGGATGGGAAAGGTCATCACTGAAATTGTTTTACTCCAGCTGTCAAATTCTCCTCAGTAAAGAGTATCTAACAGGTTTTTTCCCAGAGGAGTGGAAATCTCTGTCCTTATATTCATCCTAAAAGGGACAACTTGATAGCTTTGAGAACTGGCAGACTGTGACTTGACAATATTCGGTACAATTAAGTCCCTCTGCAGTCCATGAAGTACCACAAATGCTGGAAGTCAGTCCAAGGTAAAAGTGCTTTTTCCCTTTTGTTCAGGTCCTTTTGTAAGGGAGAAAGTGGTGCTGGCACTAGGAATTTCTTCCAGTTCTCTAGCTTTCCATTGCATTTGCTGTTTTGTCTGATGTTCCTTCTCTTTCTCTGTCCCACACATCACAGACCTTTTCCTGCTTACCAGTGTTCCCCCATCCTCTCTGGCCCCTAGGCATAACTTTCTCCATGTAACTGGGCATACTCACTGTGATTCACAACTGACCTCACTTCTTGGACTGTCTGCAGAACTTGGCATCTCCCATCTCTATTAAACAGGACACACACTCATGATTTTCCACTGGCTCATCCATTGAAGGGGTGTTCATCTGTATATCGGAGCTTGCTCCTCCACTTTTTCTCCTGAAATAGCAGTAAGACTACAGGCTCTGGAGGTTTAGGAGCAGAGTGTGAGATTTGGTGGTTGGGGAAGAGGAAAAGGAAAGAGAGATTGAGAGATGACTGGCAGGTCATGGAAATGTGGGTAGGGATTGCCTGAATTTCGCTTAATTTTCAAATTGTAAAAGAAGCGACACATGAAGCCAAAAGGAGGTAGATGCAAAAACTATCAGGACATAAACTTCATCCAACATGTTCTGGGCTGGTGAAGCTTAAGCTGCAGGATGTTGTGAAAGCCACGTGCTTGCAGGTTTCAAGGGAAATAGAAAGTGAATGGAAGAGAAATCCTTTCAGGGTAAGTAAACATGCAGGAACAATTTGTGAGCCAGGAGCCAGGCTTAAGGGGGCCTGAGAAAGAGCCTCAGTAAAACTGCAGCAGTTTGGAATATAATGAAATCATTGGGTGTTGTCTGCTGGAATAGGGCTTGCCTCCCAGGAGAGGGAAAAAGTGTGCAGGAAAAGAGGTGGTTCCTGGAAGATATTTCAGCACTGGCTCCAGACGAACCTTTTGTTAGACCATAGCAAAAATTTAACAGTGTAATAGAGTAGTGGTGGAGAGGAGTGAACTGCTGTGATTTCAGCTATCCAAGAAATTAACTTAGCGTAGACACTACAGTTTCAGGAAAGCTGTCAGCAAGCAATGAAAGCAAATAGGGATTTTGTTTAAAAAAAAAAAGTTCTCTCTTATCTGAGAGAGGAAATGCAATCAGTTTAGAGGAGAATGACAGATCTTTTTTATATCTGACCTCTAAAAGCCCTGGAGTACAGTGGCTAAGGAAGATTTAATTGTGTGCCAGCAGCACTGCTGGTACAGAGTTAAGAAATTTCACCTGGAGCTGAGAGAACTTCTATAGCAGATTAAAGATAAAAGGGTAAAAAAAAAGCAAGCAAGCAAGTAAGCCAAGAAATCCATCAACTAAATCACTAGAAAAAAGCTCACTTTTCTGACACTGTGTTTCTGCAACAGATTTTAACACCATCATAACAGAAAATAAAGCACCCGCACAAACCTCCTGTGCTTTAATGAAATTACGAGAAATGGTAATCACGGTATAGAGTAAATAGATAGGAGTGGGGACTGCCTAAACTGCTGGAGCTAGAAAGCTATATTTTATTGCTCATGAACAGAGTATAAACTATTAGTAGTGACAATCCAAAGAGCAGCATGAATAATGAAACTTGCTTGAATTAATTTCAAGGAATCTTGATTGAAATTAAACCCCAAAGTGCTGTGAACAAGCTGTTGTGCTATCCTGGGAAGGAGAATAGTTTTGAGAGTGTTAAAAAAGTGATGAGTGAGTGTGACAGGTTGGTTCAAACCAAAGGCAGGCTCTCTGCAAGCTGTAATCTAGCAGCAGATCTTAGACTGAATCTTGGGAATTACTTAAAGAGGGAAAACTGACATGGATTTATTGATGCCAAGATACATCTTGAGGTCTTTGTTTCACTAGACACACAGCCAAATGCTGGCGTCCATTCTCCAGAAAGTGCAAGCACCAGCTTCCTGCCCAGAGTTCTTGATTTGGGCCAGAAAGTAGTACTGGCCTCCAAAAAAACAAAAACAAAAACAAAAAACAAACAAACAAAAAAACCACAAACAAACAAACAATAGCCCACAAGCAAAACAAAAACAAACAAACAAAAAACAAAACAAAACACAAAAAAACCAAACAAAAACAAAAACACCGGAATCTGCCCACAATATAAATAGATTTTGCAAAAAAAGAAATTTTTATCTGTTATTGATGAGATGGAGGAACTGTATGGGGAGGAAACATTTGATGGATGGATGATGCTGCTGAACTTCCTTGCAAAGCAATCATCCTTAAAGGAAATCCAGTGAAAGAGGTGTCATGGGAGCAAAAGGCAATCCAACTCTGGTGCAATCAGAAGTGCAAAATCATGACTTGGCACATTAAAAGCACTGACCACACCGTAATAATGTTGTGAGGCACCTGGAATAGGGCAACCACAGAGACCGGAATATGAAATGTTCATGAGGTCTGGTGATGGTGGCATTTGTGAATACGGCCTTGGATATGAGCAGGGAAGATCACAGCAGTCCTTCCAGCATGGAGAAGGTAGTGGCAAAGCTGGGAGCTCTGCAAATGCTGAGCTGTTTTTTGTCACTTGAACAGGAAGCGAGAGTAGATAACTTAGTTGGGAAAAGAAGTTTGGCATTCTGTTTTCTCAGTAAAATAAAAGCTTATGGCTTTCCTTCCACAAAGCACTGTAACAAGGTATTCATGGTCTTTAATCTTGGTATTCACCAGCCAGCAGGGGCAGTTATAGGGAATAAAGGATGTGCTTGATCTTAGAGCTGTCACTGAAATGCAAATCCCTTGGCAGAGGATGGAGGAGAGTCCAGTTTCCAGTAAATAAAAATGGTGATGTCTTGGATGCTCCCATATCAGTGCAACCTTATAAAGAACTGGATCATTAGCTATGATTTTACTGAGGAAAACTGAACACCACTGTAGTGTTCTCTTACCAGCATGGCGATATTTCAGCTCATTTAACAGTGGGATGTGTGCTTTTCATTATGCTGCTGTGGCAAAAGTGGAAGTGCTCATTAACTTTCCTGGGAATCAGATGCTTCTTCTGGATAAATATGCCTGTCACAGCTTTACCAGATCATTATGTTATATATGGGGATGAGCTGTCCTGGAAAATTTGCAGCAGATTAAATTTGAAATTAGACTGGATAATCAAGGGATAAAACCTTAACAAGTGAAAGAATTGTAGAAAGCAAGGCACAGTGGCTGAAGGGTCACGGGCAGAATGGGATCTGTGAGCAAAAGGGATGTTCTGCACATCTTGGAACCACGATGAACCATTTGTCATACAAAGGAGGTCACCTGGCAGGCACACAGAAGATGGAAATGCAGAACAGATCTCTCATCCATGGATGGTTTTTTAGAAAAACAGACCAAAATGGTTTTTAGCAGTCAATCTAGACTGAAATGTTGGCATCTTAGTATTAAAACCTTCATGGAGAGAGGAACAGAAATTACCTGCAGTTTACAAACACAGCACAAGTGGCTGACAGAACTGAGATCTCCACATAGCAGATTGTCTAGGGAAGGAGCAGCAGTCTGCATCCAGGCACAGTACTGGGGGGAAATGGAAAAAAAATTCTGGGCAGCAGCCATGCCTGGATTCTGAGCAATCCTGAGGCTTTGGGTTTCTACCCTTAGAGGAGAGGGAGAAGCTCCCATCATGGAGCCATGGCTGAAGGCTGTTGCAACACTCCGTTGGTGCGTCATGAGATTTTTACAGCTGGATTATTTTATCCTGCCTGGGAGGGTGCCATGGAGAAACCTGGAGGTAGCTGGAGGTAGCTGGAGGTAGCTGGCGAGAGCAGCAGAGAGAGAGTAGGAGATGTGACTCTGTGAGAGAACTATTCATCCTTCTGCAAAGAAATCATAGAGCTCTAGTGAGTAACCTGGCTCTGTCTGCTAGAATTTCTTATGTCAGGGGCTTCCCTGAAATAACAGGGTCATTCTCTGAGAGAATGACTGTCAATAGCAAATGGATATATTGGATTTCAGAAAATAAAATCAGAAGGTAGGGTCAGGACTCTGGGCAGACTGCATTTTAAGAGTTTTTGGGGGGTTTGTTTGTTTGGTTGGTTGGTTGGTTTTTGTTTGTTTGTTTGTTTTTTTTGTGATGCTGTTAGATGGCTTTGGCAAGCTCATGACCTCCAGGTAGAGTCACAAATCAGAATTAATTTGTTTCCTCCTCCCCTTTCCATTTATCATGTATGTAAATCCTCTGTTAAGAGACAAGGCTTATTTCTGCACCAAGTGAAAAATAGGAAAATTGTAGTAGCTGATAAGTTATGAAGAATCCAATCCCTGTAAGCATTCCTGGCACTGCCCAGAAAACTGAGTTTTTAGCTTTGAAGGGACTATAATTGGCAGAATGTCTTGATTAATTTTGTTTGGTGGGATCCTTTGTGCTTTGTGGGTATTGCAGTGTGTGTACTGGTGCCTTCAAGTCCGCAGAGGTTGACGTCACAGTGCACTGCAATTCACTGATGTTTTTAAAAGAAAGAAATTTCCATTTACAGAAAATGGAAGTGGAGGTGGAAGAAGTGTGAGTTGACTTATGATAAAACAGCAGAATTAACTGAACTTGATCAAGACCTCTTTTAAAAATCACTGTATAGGTCATGTTGCCTTTGAAAAGTGGCAACAAAGGTTTTGTGAGAGTAGCTATTGACCTCAAAACTTTGGCCATGTGGATATTAAACATAAAGCTTGTTTCTTGACAAGAGAATAAGAACAATCTTATTCTTAAGTTATTTTTTAAAGTGCTCCACAAAGACTTAAAACAATACGGGTTTGTTCCTCGGTTAAGATGGCAGCTTAAATGCAATTATTGTAATTTAATAAAAATAAAAGTTGAGGCTTTGTCTCAAACTACCCAGAAATGTGCCGGTTAAGAGCTGTATGAAGAGATGGGAGGTGGAACCTTGAAGGCACTGCAACACCAGTTCTGTGCCTGCGTGGGTTTGTAGGGAAAGGGGACTGTTTCCTCTCCAGCCCTGGTGAGTTTTTACAGTAGAACCCTGCCAGTGTTTGTCTTGTCTGAGCTGGCTCGGGGCTGCTGCAGGGAACGCCTGTGCTCAGTGCCAGGCCACAGCTGTTTCACACCGGTCTGTGCATCCTGGCACACGGGGACAGGTGGGTGTGGGTCAGTAACTCTGCCCACATTCCCTGTTTTTACAGGAGAAAGCACCCCTTGAGCTGGGGAAAAAAACACAAACTTCTTCGTGAGCAGGGTGGCAGCTTGCTGGTGTTTTTCTCGGGTGAAACACGTTGATTTTGACAAAGGTGCTTTTTTTGTTTACAACAATGGCTCTACACAGAGAATCTCTGCTGCTGCCTGAATCCCACTGGAGGATGCGGAGGAACCTGTTCATCCTGTTTCTATGGAAACTCATGCAGGGGGTGGGGGCTGGGGGACGACAAAGGAGGAACAGGGAGAAGTGAAATAAAAACTAGAACAAGTCCCTAACAAAGTAGTCTAATTCTCTGCCGTTTGTTGACATTTGTCATTGAAGATTTTTGTATCCCTGAGATGACTGCAAGGCAGTGTCCCTAAATCCAGAGGCAAAGAAGACTTTAATAATGCAATACTGGACTCACAGAGACAGCTTAGTGCTAATTGTCCTCTCTCCAGTGACTTCGGGAGCACCAGATTGGAGCCTATAATTTCTGACATGCCCATAAGAATAAATGTTATTGAATTTCTGGGATGGAGTCTGCTACCAAGTGCAACTTCACTTTTCCTTGGCTCTGCTGGGGAGATCTGTGTAGCTGAGCATTTCTGAGAAATTAGGCAAGGATCTGGAACTGCAAATACGTGTTTTTGAACCTCTGCATCTTGCACAGAAATCCTGGTTTGCAGAGCAGCTTTATCATCAGGTCTGAAGACGGCCAAACCTCTATTTGCGGAATTAGCTAAGGCTCTGGTCAGCTGGAGTTTGGATCATTAAGAATGCAGTAAGATGCAGGAAAGCTTTTGAGATATCCAAAAGGCACCCATAGATTAGATACCAATTGGTTCATCTGATCCTTCTGAGCACCCCAAAAGCCTAAGGATTCAGATCTACTTGCACCTTTAGACATTTACAAAATCTTTTCAGCTTTGTTCATAGATCAGTTCAAAAACGGGACTTGGACACCTAATATCCCATTTCAAAAATCTTGCAGGCTCTCCTAGACAAACCGAGCAGGAGAAGAGCAAAAAAAACCCCGCACATTTTTTTCCATCTCCCAGTTAAATGCACACTGCAGCACATTGTGCTTTGCCTGTGGGCCCCTGTGATGAAATAAAGCAATCAAAAGCAATGTGTAATAATGATAGCTGTTTCCAGAACTGTCAGAGCTCTGCAGTGTCCAGGCCAAACATCCCCAAAAACCTTTATTCAGCTATTTTTTTCCCGTACGCTGGGCAGATTTATTACCTTTGTTGACTTTCCAAATGTTTATACTCGGAACATTCATTTGTCAAAGCTGCTTGCTGCATCTGCAATCAATCTCAGTGGTTTCAGTGCCATGGACAGCAGTATGAAAGCCTTGCTTTAAAGATCACCTAAACCTTGCATTAGTCATTTTGCGGAGTAAGGGAAGCTGGAATAATCTATCCCAAGTGCTTGTTCAGAATTGTGTCAGAGAACTTGATTTGTGTAAGTTGTTGTCACAGCAGTTCAGGCTTGCTGGACAGGCAGGCTTCTCTGCTCCTTTATTCAGGTAAATTGCTTTATACATGGTAAATTATATACATACCTTTATACATGATAAATTGCTGACACAAAGGACAGACGCAACTTTGCTTCCCACAGTGCCTCCAACGAGGCTTGAAACTCTTCAGACTAGGGAAACTGAGGACCAGTTTGCTGGCTATTTCCCCAGATCATCTAACGATCCCATTTGTACTTATCCTACGGGATCGGGATCGTTCCCCGTGTCTTGGCAAATTTCCCCAAGCCTTAAGACCCAAACTGCAAGGCAATTGACTCTTAGCTGAGAGAAGGCAGGCCCTCTTTTCCCTGTGAATGCCTCTGGAAATAAGCCCATTTAAGTGTGCACTCAGCTGTACTGAGGGGCTCTGACCTGGATGGATGGGCCAGCAGTCATTGTCTTTCCAACGAGTTCGTAAACTGCAAACCCATCTGCAGAAAAATCCGTTCTGCTTTCCTGGTGACACGGTGCACTTGAGTGAAGTCTGCTTGTTTTGGAAAGACTCTGGGCTATTTTTGGCAATCTCATGCATTTATACATCTTCCCCAAGTGCCAAAGAAGCTTCCAACTTCCTACAAATCTCCTTTCAGAAATCCTTTCAGGGAGTATCATAAGCAACCTTGACTTATGGATGGCCCAGACAGAGGCCATCAAATTTCCATCGATGTGACAGGCATTTTGTTTCCTTCTGGCTGTTTCCGGGACACCACAAGGTAATGAGAAGCACAAGGGCTTGGGTGGATTTTAGGTTTTGTGATCCCTTCAGCCCTGAGTCATGGCCCATCTCATCCCCAGGGTTTACACCCTTCATGTCCAGGCTGCCAGGTGACCTCTCAGCATGCTTTGCACAAGTGGCAGAGCAAGGAGCTGGACTGATATGCAGGGACAGATGGCAGATGGCCAGCTGCCATCCATTTCAGCAGCAAGATGAAACCCAGGGGCTGACAGACCAACCCTCTGCATCCTCAGCCTGGCACCCCTCTCCCTGCTAGAACGGGAAATTCTGACCTGCTGCTTCACCCAGCCAGAGGTACAGCACACCCCGAGTTTGCTGCTGTTTGGGGTTGTGGATTAAAGTTACTTCTTGGCCGCTGAACCCACTCAGGTGTGATGAAGAAATGTCTCCAATCTGTCCTTGCCCTGTTTTGTGGTTCATATCTATTTATGCACTTTGCATTAACACTCCCACCCAGTGCTTTTGTGGCACTCTAAGGACAAGTTTCCATGGATAAAACACCCGCACTAGCTCTGAGATTAGCAAGCCTTTTCCCATCCCCCTACCCACTTATCCCCTCTTTCTGTTATAATGTATTTTTCACATATCTAAGGATCTTCAGCCCCAGCCTTCCAGCAGGTGACTGGAAAATAGACAGAATTATTTAAACAGAAATTACATTACCAAGCATTTTCCTCCCCACTGCCTCACTTTCAAAGGAATTTGTCACTCTGGCTGCTGTTCAGCTGGCCCTTCTTGGCTATTTTTGGCGTGAGGTGCTATTCCAAGCCCTTTGTGAATGTCCAGCATCCTCATGCTGCTTCTTTCTCTAAGGAAGATGAACGGAGAACCACACTCACAGCAAGAAAAGGGGGGTGCTAAAAGGGAAAAAATAGCTGTGGAAGAGCTCTTCCTGCCCACTCCATGCTTTAGTTCTTTTTTCACCTTCAGCTTTGCTGCCTTCTCTACCTGGGCCAAAGAAAACCTGCATTATCTAATGCCAAGCTTCTTTGGGGAGAAGAAAGTTCTTCCTTTCTTTGGAAAAATAAAGTTCCTGCATTGGTCCTGTTGCCCACAGAGCCATGGAAAGAACAAACTTCTCCAACTAGCTACCTAATCCTGAGCACTGTAGAAAAAATTGTCCAGAATCATTCACTCGACCCCCAGGCTGAGTCCTGTCTTTGATGTCACTGGACTTGCAACAGAGATTTTTGCTTTTCCCTCAGAGGAAACACCTGCAGCCTGGATTTCTTCTTCTCTGTATGCTCCTCCCACAGCTGCATCCTGACCCAGATGTTCCTGGTGTATGGCCCAGAGATGCTTCTCTTCTCATTCTGCAGACACTTCCTCAATGCCATGAGAGTTCAGAGCCGGTTCTTTTCTGGAGCTCTAGGAGACCTTTTGATAGAAGTTCAACCCAGACTTTCAGCTTTTTGGTCACTGGACAATCCAAGACAAAGAAGAACAGCCCCAAATTTACAAAAACTAGAAATGTCATCCTTTCCCCTCTCCCTCTCCCATCAAAGAAGCCTTTGAAACTGGCCATTAGGAGATACTATTAATGCCAAAAATGTAATATGAGACAAGTCCACATTAGCTGCTTTTATAGCTAAGGAGAAAGTGCTGACTTGCAGCAAAGAAAAGTTAGATAACAACTCTTTGGAAAGGTTAGTAATCCACATTTCCCAGCCTTACAGCATATACTAGTTGGTGAAAGTCAGGAAATAATTTTGTTTCAGACAGATTGCTGTTTCCTAAGGGGGGTTTATGCCTTCCCAGTAGCAAAACAGTTAAGAGCAGTTATTCAATCCTGTCCAGCAATTCTGCTTTCATTAGCATTTCATGCTCTGCACTGATTTCCAGCGGCAATCACCTATGTCCTGGGGACTCGTGCTGCTTAATCGCCTGGCATTATGCAAAAGCCCCTATTTGATCAAATAGATGCCTTCTGCAAAACCAAAGATCATTTCTGTTTCCAGGACCTTTCCTAATACTTTCAGTGGTGCTGATGACTTGAGCAGTTGCAGTCTCTCTGTCCCTCTTTGGTGACAAACTCTGAGAGGAGCAGTGGCTCCTCATGGCCAGGATAAATTAATTTTTCTTCAGCTGCTACTCACCGAGTGCTCTCCCTGGCAGGCAGCTTGGAGAAGATTTATTTGGCCCGAACTAATGAATCTTTGCTTTAGATCCCGTGGGATACGTTTTCATGGATGCTTTGTTTTGCAGTGTAATTAATGTTATCAGTGTTAATGGATTCTTCAAATCCCTGCGTATCCTGCTGCCACTGTCCCTCATGTTCCTACATGGAATATGTACATGAGGGAAGCAAGAATCAGAGAGAGACAAAGCAGAGCCCAGAAGGTGTGGGATCAAAGGCATTGTATCTGAGGGATACACCTGCACAGGGAAATCCCTGCTCAGATGGGGGCCTCACCTGGGGAAACATTACTGGAAGACCCAAGGGTTTATTCCCAAATGTGGTTGCATCCATCAGGAAAAGCTTTCTTCTGGTAGGTGTGGATATGGAGACAGGGAGATGGACAACTCTTGACAGAGCTCTGTACCCTGCATCCCTCTGGATAACTTTCACTGTTAATCTTCCCTCACCTCCACGCCTGTGCAGTAAGAACTGGCAGCCCTTACTTCACCTCCTGGGTCCAGCACTAACTCTCCCTGCATTCCCAGAATGCAGTCTCCCTGCATTCCCAGAACCTTCTGAGGAGTGCCATTCTGCATCCCATGGATCTGCCCTCACCAGTCTTCCCATTCTCACTGAGTTCACTAAGACCTACCCGAGCTGGAGCAGCAGAAGCATCCAGAATCATAACCCACAGGGCAGGCTTGGCACATTGTACAGCCTCTTCCTGCTGCTTTTCCCCGCTGCCTGAGTCTCTGAGGCATTTCTGGGATATGTCTCCAGAGATGGCATGATGGAGCCGGACACCTTCATGTCACATCTCTAAACGTGCCTCCAACACATCCTTGCATTACAGCCCTCCCCCTTCTGGCAGTGCTGGCCCCACCTGGGATGGCACATGTAGGTATGCTTGGGGAGGATTTGGGATGTGAGGCTGAGTGCTTCCCCAAGCAGCTCCACCAGCCCTGCGGAGACAGAGCAGGGCAGCAGCAGCAGATGGCCTGAAGCCCCTCTGTACTCAGCTGAACGTAAGGCAGAGCTCATCCTGCCTGAGGGTGACAGGAGGCATTTGTCCCCCTGTCCAGGGCTGATTTTTAGGATTTCTGTACGTCTGTGTCTCACTCCTGCTGTCCAACTCCAACACACACCTGCAGGGAACATCAGATGAAAGGTAAGCAAAAATACCCTAACTTGTGTACAGACCTATTTCTCATGATTAATTGAAGAAAGAAGCTGTCCTGTATGAATAAGAGACATCCAGCTTAGTGTCTGAAACAAAAGATGCACGAAATAATTAAGCTTACCTTGAATTTATTTTGCTTCATCTCAGATGGGAGGGCTTACTTAACAGCTTTTCAGCCCAGCTCATTTCTCCTCTGTTCTTTTTTCTTTCTCGCTCAAAGACAATTCTAAACTACAAATGCAATTCAGAAATGATCAGCCTTTGATGCAGCTGAAAAGACACTGTGAAATGAAAATATTTTCATGACTTAAAATATTTTCCCACATTTTCTGCTGAAGTAAATTCATAAGTGGATTTTTTTCATCCCCTCAAAGCTCCATTTTTTTGTTCAAACTTTTGGGGTTTTTTGAGAACAAAACAAAAGCTCCTCTGCCAGCTCACTTAGTTCTAGTTCAGTGGGTGTGCTGTTTGTTGTGAGCCTAGGGAATGTCACAACAAATTTGTTCATTTGAGATTTCTTAAAACAAACATACAGAGGAGGCTGAGAACTCCAAGTGGGCATCTGCATTAAAAAGTCCACCGAGTCAAATGTTGAGGAAAATCAGCTTGTCCTTAGCAAAAGGACATGTCTCATAAAGCCAGTACTGGCTTTTTCCGGTGGGAAATGTATAGCTACATGAATAGAAACCCATGTGGGAAAACATATTTATTTATGTGGATGCAGGAGAAAATTGTTTTTCAATTAAGATCTCCCAATTTACATATGCAAATATTCACTAACCTAACCTTTTACCTTCGGGAAAGCCTTACCAAAGCATCGAGTCAGAAGCAGCATTACCAAGCCAGCCCCACTCTGCATTAAGCTCTGTAGGAAAGGTTTGTGCAAGACAAACCCTGACGTGTTCCAGAGAGAAACCTGGCAGCGCTCTCCAGGGAGGAACATGCAATAGCTGGAAGCCCTGGAGCTTGCATAGCAATTTTCACCATAGCCTGGAGCTAATCAGGGATTGACTCACCTCCAAGGCTGTCCCCACCAAGCTGCAAGTGGCAGAGATAAGTTTTGATATAAACTAAATCCCTATTTTCCCTCATTTTTTAAGGGGAAATCTGCAGCTCCTGGAAGGATGTGATTCCCATGGCTCCCCTCCTCACCCCACACCTTGCACCTGGGTGACTGTCATAATATTTCCACCTCTATCTATTGCTGTCCCAGCTGGCCAAGAAGCAAAAGAAATGGTGCCAGAAAAGAGGTAAATCCAGTCCGATGGGCTGACCAAGAGTACAGGTAGTTCAAGGTTGCATTTCCAGCACGTGCCTCTGGGTTTTGAGTTGGCAAAAGACAGTTTTGCCTTCTCAGAACCTCCTCAAGTTCAGAGATGTACTTTTTTTCTTGTGCGCAGCAAAGTGCAAAAGTAACTTAATTGTTTGGAACTCTGCACCCACCCCTTGGAAGGAGCGGAGCAGGTGCTTACATGAGAAATAAGTGTCTGACTGCCATCAGCAGAGGCATTTTACAAGAGGGCCTTGCATAAAGAAGTTAATTTGCTAGTCTTAAAATGCAGGCAACTTATCACAGCCAGCTATGCAGTAAGCACTGAGCAGGGAAGATAAATGTCTTCATTTTTATAGCGTTAAATCTCGCTAATTAAGACCACATTGGTGCTTGCTAGAAAGAATTTGCAGAACTATCTAATAATTCCCACCACTACTTACCAGAAACGAATGTCGCAGCCTGTCTGAAGCACAGGCATTAACTTCCTCTGCTTCCCCACATCACTGGTTTTTGAGGAAAGTGTGGAGGGCTGTGCCTCTGTAGACCTCGTTTTTGGAGGAATACTCCTCCAGGGGTGTCATTTGTAGGCATTCAGACTTGTGCTCACCCTCCCCATCTGAGAGTGGGGATTTCATGAGAGTGCAGGAAAGAGAAGATGGGAGTCTTTTCCCAAGACATTTAACTAATGCCTTTATGGGGTGAAATTCTCTCATCTGACTCGTCCACAAGGACCCAAGATGTTTTCCAGTGCAGAGACTTTAAAAGGCCGAGGGTGGGATTGCAAATTTCCTTCTGTACCTGCCGTGTGACACCTCCTTAGCTGGTGTTTCAGGAGAGTTTTGCATCTGAAGAGCTTTGGTTGTGAGGGACCTCTCTTACAGTGTCAAGCTGGTGACTCAGTGCAGGGCTTGGGAAAGGGGAGAAAAGGAAGAAGGGGAAAATGCTGCCCCCTCAGTGACTCGCTGAGCTGGATACCCTGACACCGCCTGCCACCCAGGACATGGAGCAAGATGAGCCATATATCTGCCACGTGCCACTTTCCAGCTGGGCAGGAGGCAGCTATAAAGAAAGGGAGCTCCCTCCAGGGAGCTGGGAGGAAGGGAGGTGACCCCACCAGACTGAAGGAGCTGAGGGATGAAACGTGGCTCTGGGAGCAGTACTCACCTTAGCAGTGAGCTCAGGAGGGAATCAGGCTGAAGGAGGCAAAGGAAGGCTTGGACAGCAGAACTGGGACAAGGCAAAAATCTTTGCTAAATCAGCACCAATATGCTAATTGATTGAAGGCTTTTGAATGCCAAACCACGTGTCTGTTTGCAACTGAAGGGACATGAAAGAAGGCTCTTCCATCACACAGGCAGGTTCTGTTGTTTCCGAGCTGTCTTTAATTTGTAAATGGAACAAACAGTCCAAAAGGTTGAGACTTTACTGCAAAATCCCTCTTTTAAAAACTCCCAGTACCGCCCATTGCTGGAAAAACAGGTTTCACAAACTCGGTGATAATATTGATGGTTGTTTGCTTCCAGTAATGCCAAAGCAGCCCACAGCAGAGTAGGCAGCACACATTTGGCTTTAAAAGTGTTGAAGCCAAAGCACTAATGCTGCAAATTGCAAGGTCCATTTAAATGGAAATGAATGTTAATATGTTTGTGTAAAGCCAAAATGGAATTTAACAGAGAAAGCTGTGAAGCAGGATATTTTGTCACTGGAACAAATCATCAGGAGGACTGAAACGCACTGGCTTGACATTATCAGAACGACCTGGGCAAGGTGAAAAGATTTGTCTTGACATTTATTCGTGGATGGATAATTTTGCTGAACGGATTTTCTAAGGGGAAACCATTTTTGACTGTTTTGTGAGAGTTCTACCTAATGAGCCAGCAGGGAAGACCAGTGAAGGGCACTAGAGCAAGCCCTGAGCTGCTGAACCTTCCCTACTGAGTTGTCCCTGGCAGCAACACTGGTATTATTGCTAATTCTTTCCATTCAATTATTATCCTTGTTGGTTTTCAGCTTGGGTTTTGTTTTGTTTTTTTTCCTTAAATTTTCTGGTTTGGGAGTTTTCACAGGCCAGGAGAGATCCAAGATGTTGCTGCAGACAGAGAAATCCATGATTAAGAACAGATAAGTGGCTCCTTCCTCAAAACTTTCCAGCTTTTTTCCATGGAAGGTGAATTTTCTGGCAACAGGATGTGTGGTTTTTCATCCTTTGGGATATTCTCTAATTATTAATAACTTTGATAATTACAGCATTGGGCTAGACTCCCACAGAGACAGGTGGTTAGCAGCCCTGTAGCCACAAGTCAAGGAAAGCGGCCCCTTCCATGTGTAGTTCTGCACGAATTAGTCACGAGAGCTGCTGCGCCCAGAGCAGGGACAGGTAAGTTCAAACCTGCTGTCCGAATGTGCTTTTCCACCTCCTGGGAGGGCAGTGCTCAGCAGTGACCTGTGTGAGACAGGTCACATCCTAAGCTACAGGCCACGATGGCAGGTGCCACCACGTCACTGTGCTCGGAGGTGGCTGGCAAAGGAGAGAAAAGGCAACCAGACAGCAGGGAGAGGTGTGGGAATGAACAGGAGTAAAAGATCCAAAGAAGGGCAGAGAAAGAAAAACCTGGAGGTGAGCCTGGACAAATGATGAAATACATATCCTCCAAGCAGGCAATTAGCAACAAATCTTCGGGCTGATGACTCTTTCAGCCTTGCTCAGTGCAGCCGTGGCGAGGAGTGAACCAGGCTGTTGTAATTGGTCTGGGATGTGCCGGTGATGAACTGAGCCTCTTCTGGAGGAAGGTGCACCATAACTCCTGTGTCTCAGGGCCTTGCACCTGCTTGGGGCTGTTGATAAATCACCCTGGAGAAGGTCAGGACCACATCATCACTGTGGTGATGAAGAACAGAAAAGCAGTTTTGTGTCAGTCACCCTCAGAATCTAACAGTTTTGGACTTTTGCCCTGAACTCTGGACTAGGCACAAGCAATAAGTAAAGCCAGAAGGTAAATCCAGACCTTATGTGGTTTAAAGATGAGGTAATTAATAAAGTGAGACTGCAGCTGCACTCTTTCAGCAGAGCTGAGGGTAGACAAATCTGTGCTGGACTCCTTCACCAAAACAAGTCTACAGAGCATCTCTTAGGGGCCATTGCATCTTGGCAGCAGGAAAACAGGTGGGAACCGATCTCTGAAAGAGGATCTCAAAAAAATCTCCTCTCCGCCCCTCCCTCCAGAGACCTCCATTTCCTGCTGCTTCCGCTTCACATTTACCAGCAGATTTCCCCAGGTGGTGTCCCACCTGCTCAGCTCTTTTGTAAGTCTGGCCCCTGCAGGGGAACTCAGCTCTTTCAGAAAATCTGCTATGAAAAGAGTGGAATTAAAGCATGTTGACTCCCCTGGGAAGGTCCTTGCTGTTTCCAGCAAGCTTTGGCTCGTGCCGATTCATTTCTCTTCCCTATTCCCAGCAAATAAGAGAGGCTCAAAAGATCAGGGTGAAACAGAGTTCTGCACTTCTGATGTAGCTGAAGAAGAACTGATGTAGCACAAAGAAAATACATGCTGTCCAAAGAATAAATGAAGTCACACTCTCAGTTCTTAACTTACTTTAATTGAGTATATAAAAGAAGACTAAATTTCATTATCAGACTCAGCAGGAAAAGCTAAGCTGGAGGGAAGCAGTTCTTTATTAATTCACAGGGCTGTACATCACACATTATGTCTGGCAGAAAATAAAGTGTTTTAACTTCAAGGGAAATATTAATTTTAGCTGGAAAGAAACAGTGTCTAATGTGAGCACACCAACCTTTCTCCAGCAATATGGTTTAGAGTCGTAAGGTAAATGCACTAATTGTCAACTTTCTCTCTGTAATGCTCTGATGTTTTCAGTAGCCACAGTTGCCAGTGGCACGGAGCTCCACAGTGCAGCCAGGTGCTCTGTGAGAAGGCAGCAGAAGCAGGGTTTCTTGGTGTCCCTTCCTTTTTTGTCTCCCCATCCAAAAAGCATCTTTTGAAGTGGAAAAAGCTTTCAGGTGTTGAACTCCTACTAAAAGCCAGAAACTCTCTTTTCTTCCACTGTCCTCATGCACCCGTGGTGCTGCTGCAATTCAAAGTAAGCTTCCAGCACCTGTGAATTCTCTTCTTCCCACTTCTGATTTTTCTTTTTCTCACTTTCTCATTTCTTTATTTTCCCTTGCAGGAAGAGGACTGGCAGGCTCTACCTGGACTGTCACCATCTGTTAGTTAAGTGACTGGTTAGAGGTGTCAGAGCTATAACGCAATTTGTATTCATTATGCCTCTCCAAAAGAACAGATAATATGAGGAAAGATTGAAGCTGTGAACAATTCATTAGACACTCATCTCAAAGGGAAGTGTGTCAGACAAGAGAATCTGATACGCTTCTAAATACCTGGAATTGATGCAATGTTCCGTGTTAAAAATACCTTTCACATTTATGTATTTTGGAAAATTTGCCTTTGACTGTGGGGAATTGTCAGCTTGTCTGAATCATGGTGGATCTGAGCTTCACACAGATGAGTTAGCACGGATGCATTAGGAAATGACAATCAAAGCCCTGTTCCCACCAAAGCATGCTATGAAAGTTGGAATCCATCTTTTAATTGAAAACTAATTGGTGTTATGCTGAGAAATGCCAAACAAGGCAGTGCCTGTTCAGATCGTTCCCTTTCTCAAGCACCAAGGACAAATTCAGGTTCCCAACGGCGTTACACAGCGAGACGTATTTGCATCTGGCGTTGAGAAAAGAATGCCCACTCTGGGAGCTGTGTAGGCAGCTTCTCTTCTAGGGTGTTCTACCGCTTCTCGCAACAGCAAACACAGAGTTCCGCAAAGACCGGGACCGCTGAGGCGTCCTCGCCACTCGCACACACTGCAGCTCCTCCCTGCTTCAGGAGAGGGCTGATGCACATCTTTGCAGAGACTCCTGGCAGACTGGGCCGAACTTGTCACCTCCAGGTCACCTGGCACTCTGAAACACACTCAGCTCCGACACCTTCCCGGCAGGAATGTGAACTGGAAAGAAACCAGAACTGCATTGTTGCAGATTAATAAAGGTAACCCGCTCTGGTGGGTTCAACACCCCTCTTTGAGGTCAGCTCGTTAGGATGAGAGAAAGTGCAAGAAGTTCTTGTGAAAAGGAGAATTTTCTGCTGATTTTTCCGCTTTTGCTAGGCCTAACGAAGAGAGTAATTAGCCTCTTACCTCTTGACTAGCACCTTTTACCTACTAAAAACTAATCAGAAGTCTCCACTCAGTCTCTTCTTTTCCGTGATAACCAGTTCTTTCCTCTCATACTGTGTGTTACAGATGGCCCCTCTGTCTTGCTCTCACTCCTTTCTCTGCACTGGCATTTTGGCAGTGCCCCTGTATCATTCTTGGATCACAGCTTCACCATCTTGATTCAAGACCCTGCCATCCCTGAGGTGAGCAGAGCAAAGCACTGTCTTTCAAGCTCCACTCCCATTTTCACTGTTCCAAATCAGCTCTGCCTTTTTTGCTAGAGCATCCTGCATCCCCAGCAGTCTCTGTTCTTTGCATCCCCAAAATCTCCCTTCTTCTCAGTGTCATAATCCATGCCCTCATCTCAGGCTGCTGAATTCTCCTGCCCTGTGTGTCACACAAAGTGTGTCTTTAGCTAATGCCACCTGAGAAGCTGCAGGCCATTTTCCTACTTCACCCAGGGAAGACTGACCAAATCCTGACCCTCAGAGTCACCCTAAATCTCTCAAACTTTATCTGGGACACGTCAGTTAAACATTTCTGTATTTAATAAATCTATTAATTAGAATCAGGCATTGTTTGCACCTCCTGGTGACTTCACCCATGCTGTGTATTCACCTGCTTTGCTGAGCATCAGAACACCTCACTCACCTTAGCTGATACTGATATCCACCACTTTACCCTTCCCCTTCAGGCAGGCCACCCAGGGAAACAAATGCCATCACTGGCACTGCCATTGTTCTGGCCTGACTTGATAGATGCAAGTTGACTGCTTTTAACCCTCCAATTAGTCTTCGTTAAGGACTTGTGAAAGAAATGAGTGGATGTCAGTGTCATTCTGGGCATCACAACTAGACTGATGAGTTTATGAGTGTCTTTGTCCTTCCTTTCAAAAAAAACCCCACCATCTCCAGTGCTGTGGGCTTGCAGCCATGCCTCAGGAGACCTCAGAGATAATAAGTTTAGAAAGGAACATTTGAACTTTTTTCTTCCAGCCTCGTTTCAAAAACAAATTTCCTTTTATATTACTGCATTCAGAATTAGCCTATTTTAGTGAAATACCATCTTCAAGGAGAAATATGTTCTGTCACACACTTTTTAATCAGCTGTCTCCCTAACTCATTTGAGGAATAATGCAGTATTTTTCATTTTGTTTTGTTTGGTAAAGCTGAGGTGAAGAAGATTGCTTGTATTTCCCCTAATCATGCTGTCTGGTTTGCTGATGAAGTTCTGTTCTCTGCCTGTGAAGGAGTTTGGTCCCAACAGATCTTAAAATACTAAAACCAGGAACCTTAACTGATCTTGGGTAGCACTAAACCCAAGGGTGATTTCATCGTTGTCTTTGCAGAGAGCAGTTAGACTAGAAAATGTTTGAACTTGTCACAAATCAAATGGATCAAGAGCCTTTCAGTACTTGGTGATAAAATCTGAATACATGATCAGCACAGAAAACTTCAGCTGTGCCACCTCCTTCCAAAGCTGGGCCTAAGATGTTTAATATAAAAAGTTCTTGTTAAATGGTCAGTGCTCAGGTTGTCTTAATCAACACATCTGGCTGGCGTTTGCCATCTCAACTCTTGTGCTGGTGATCTCTGGGTGATTAATCTGATCTTCAGGGAAGCGTTTGCCTGCCCACACACCAGGGTTGTGTCAACTTTTACTACAATTTTTTCTTACCCTGTTAGTTTTTACACCACCAAAGCACTGGGGCTGCCTCTGCCAAGCCTTAAAGAGCCGACTCAGTGTCAGTGCACACATCCATAGTTAGCAAAGGTGGGGAAAGTCCACCCTTCTGCCTGACCTCCCAGCAGAGGAAGCCTTGACAAAGTTTTTCAATGGATATGAGTGTGTCTGTCTCTGTCCCCCAAGTCCTTGTCCTGTCACCCAGAGCTTCCACCCTTTTGACCCATCGCAAACACCATCTTCATCAGCGCCATTTCATAGACACACAGCTCCCATCTGGAGGATGGCATTGCTGTCTGGCTGCTGCTGGCGTGGGAGGGATCCTTAACCACTCTGAAGCTCCTCTGCACAGCTTTCTAGGACAAGGTCCCTGGTCACATCTCCTCAGACACAGTTCTCAGGAGAAGAGACAGATAGATCTGTGTTAGGTGAGCTGCTGTACGAAGTTGTGCAATCTGCTCGCTGTACAGAAGGTACCTCACTCTGTAGAANCCTGTGAGAGACAGTATGGAAAGCGTTACCGAAATCCAAAAAATTATATCCACTGGCTTCCTTTGTCTCAGTGTCTGTCCATCTACCCAGAAGATCGATCTACTAAAAAAAACCCCAATACAATTTCTCAGCAGATTCAGCCTAACAGGCCCCCAGGACCTAAACACCCTGATAATCACTTGGTCAGGCACTCTGGTTCGATGGGAAAAGCTCAGGATGATAAGATCTCTCGTATTGACATGCTACAACTCTCTACGTTCCTACTACATGGAGTTCTGAAAACTAGTAAGTATTCCAGATATCGAAATAAAATATTTACATTCTCCTTCCTTATTGGAGACACTTTGCTGGACCAGTTTGTTGTCAGACTATTTTATCTGCTTCTGTTCACTTTACTGCTAACTGTGACTCACAAAGGATTTATGATTCAAGTCAAGAGCTTGATTGCATTTAGTTTGCTGGCGACAGAATCAATTCATTGCAGGTAGGAAGGGTGATGCATTGCTTGTCAGTCCCTCACTGGCCCACAGGTTACTGAGAAGCCTAGTGAGTGTCTTTGTATGTTTTGGAGTCATGGGGTTGTGGTTTTTTTCTTAAATAACTTCATAATTACTAAATTTCAATATTATTCTCCTCAGTGGAGGTTATGGAACAAGGAAAGCTCGGGAAAAAACTCTTGGTAAGTTTCTTTTGATACCAAATTATCTCATCCTGCTGAAGTAAATAAATTCCTATTTCAACTCACTCATTTCCATTAATTTCACTTGAACTTTTAGGATAATATCAAACATTAATTTCAATATTATATTTCAGTTGTGTGACTAATATTTGCTGGTATGATGCTTTATTATTATAGCATAACAACGTGTGTACCTTATGGAAATGGAGCATTTAGGTGTTGTTGAAACAAAATTATTTGATGTTGTCAAGACCATCCAATTTGATTATTCTCATTAGACGTTTCTGGAGGAGGGAGAAGGAAGAGTATTTTATGTTGAAATATGATTTAAAACAAAAATGGCTTCTGAAATGTTGGGATTCTATCACTGGCTAAAAATGCTGGTGTCTGGCAGATATTTCTGCCAGGAAACAAAGAAGCTGACAAAATCAGGCCCAGAATTAAAAAGAACGAGGAAAGAGTGGTTGCTGATGGTCCTGTCCGGAGCTGCAGAGGTTTCCTTCCAGGTCAATAGATGAAGCAGAGCTGCTGTAGGATGTCAGAAAATAAGTGTACTCAGCTCTACAAATTAAATGTCTCAGCTTCATCTCTCAACATCTTATTGCCATTTTTTTGTCTCTCCCTCTGCACGTGGCATTGCTTGAGTTCTTCTCGCTGCCCCAAGAGAGGGAGACTGGGAGAATATCCTCTTCTTCCCACTTGATTTAAGACTCTCCAACCTTTTGTGCACTGCTGAGCAGGTCGAGGTGAAGGACACGCTTGTCCAGCCCATCCTTGTGTCCCCATAAGCAGCCAAATTTGCTTGGCACGTAGGACTGAGACTTCAGGCTGGAAGTGGGCGGGCCTGAGGTGCTTCATGGAGAGCTGTAAATATCTAACCCAAGCCTGTCTGACCTAAGGCTGTGCTTGTCAGGTTACCTCCCAGAGAAAGTTAACTCCCCTGTTGTCTGTCTTTCTGGCACAACTCACTTATATGCCCGGTAAAGACACCACCCAAAAGAAATATAACTTTAAAAGTGCCTTAAACAGCAGAGCTGGATGCAATTAACATTGCATCCATGCAATGATGAGGGGATGAGGGGAGCTGGATGACCTTCACTCCCTGATGGACTCACTCCTGAGCTAAACACATCTAAGGCTCTGGCTCTAGCCATTCATCAGATTAATGGTGTGATGGTAGTTGTGCTTATTGGATTAAATCCTCACTGAGCCATGGGTTTGTGCTAACAAACAGCAAGCTCCTCAAAGTCCCTGAAGTGTGTGATGTGTGCTGGTTGTTCCTCCAAAAGCAATGGACACTGTGTCAGAAGATGCACCGTAGAGTCTAATAAAGACTTTTTAATATATCATAGAGGAGCCAGATCAAAAGTTTACAAATGCTGGCCATGCCTGAATAAATGCATGCCAAAGTCTCAGATGTGATGGCTCCTTCCTTCAGAAGACCCCATAGGGAATAGGACTGTCAGTGTGGCAGCATTTTACACTGGCCTGCTCAAGGCCACTCTTTTTCTTCCAGCAGTGGGAAATAGGGCAGGAAGGTTTCCATGCACTGGAAAAAATGGATAAGTGTGGCATTTTGCAAGTCCTACAAAAGCAATTGCTCAAACCATCCTGGTGCTTGAGTGCCACTCTTTTGCTACAGGGGTTTGGGCTGAGGCACTCCCAGGTGTGCCTCATGCTTTGGTCCATTAAATTTTGCCTCCCCAAAAAGTTCCCCCGTGGTTCCTCTTTCTTATTCTTTATTAGTGACATCTAGTGACCAGCCAGAGTCATGCAGCAAATGAATGAAACTGTAATTAATAAGTTAGACTGAACTTACATGACGAGAATCTACTTGGACTATTAGTTTAACAAGGATTTCTCACTGCTGCCAGTAGAGAAATCCATCAGACTCTTGTGCTTGAAATTATCCTTTGCTCCTCAGCCTTTTGCAGAGTGCCAAGGGCTGCCCTAGCTCCTGCAGGGGGTCCTATGAAGAAGATCCTCAACTGAAGCTTTCCAGAATGTTTTATGATCCAGATAACAGTACTGGGGTTTGATTTTGATGAGCTTAAAGGTTCTGATTTTCAGGCATCGAATTTTCAGCTTTTCTTATAAATCAGGCTTCCTCAGGATATCTCAGCTGGGTGTCTAAAAGACTTGGCAATTTGCAACACCTCCTTTCTACTCACTTTCCTGATAAAATAAGAATATTTTATTGCTTTGCCACTATTTAACTGAGTCTCTACTCCCTATCACCTTACAGCCCAAGCAGCACGGTAGCAGATGTCTCTGAGGTCATTATGCTCCTCCTGTGCTTCGTGCAAATAGGAAACCACGCAGAGCAGTGTGCCTGGGATGGCTGCACAAATACTGAAATCCTAAGTAAATCCTAAGTAAATTTAAAAAAAAACTCATTTGGGAAAGAAGGCAAGCGGGAGAGGCCCTTTATAGTGCAGCTACAGCAAAAAACACTTGAAGTTCTTGTCTTCTAGTTCACAAATCTGACTTGAGATGCAAATCTAGGGGCTTGGCTTGGCCTGGTGTTTGCTACTGCAAGATTAATCTGTAAAAATAACCTGAGAAAGAGGCTTCAATCTCAAGCCCTTTGTGTTGCCTCTTCTTCCAAGGTAATGGTTCAGGAGGTGAACAACAGTGCCCAGGTGCAGAGTGCCCCAGGTGTGAGGCTGTTACGATCCATGGGACAAGCCTCTGTCCATATTCAGGTGTCAATCAGACCACAGGCCAAAGTCAATTACATGGATTTTATTTAACACTAAATGTGAGTTAGAGAGACAGAAAAGAGGAGAGGAAGAGAGAGAGAG
>VYZQ01007669.1:35293-45960 GCA_013400655.1 Mystacornis crossleyi | reverse complement strand
GTCCCTTTAGGTACTGGAAGGTCCAATAAGGTCTCTGTGCAGCCCCCAGGCTAAACAGCCCAAACTCTCTCAACCTGTCCTTGTAGGAAAGGTATTCCAGCCCTCTGATCATCTTTGTGGCCTTCTCTGGACCTGCTTGAACAGGTCCATGTAATTCTTATATTGGGGGCCCAGAGCTGGATGCAGCACTCCAGCAGTAGTCTCACAAGAGCAGAGTGGAGGTGCAGAATCCCCTTCTGTGACTTGCTCATCACGCTTTTCCTGCAGCCCAGGGTACAGTTGGCATCATACATCTAAAAGATAGGGTCTTGATAATGAGGAAAGATGCTAATCCTGCAGATGTGGATTGACTCACTTTAATTACTGGGATGATATTTAAAATCTACTTGGAGTAGTTTATAATAAAACACTCTCATGAGGGCAGTTGTAAGTTATTAAGAACAATGTTGATGATGTTCCTTGCACTTTCCTCTGTCTGATGTATCAAGAGAGAAAGGACACAGAACCATTAAGGTTGAAAAGACCTCTAAGATTATCAAGTCCCACCATTAACCTAACACTGCCAGATCCACCACTAAGGAGTTAATAATCAAAGTGCCATGCTAAGAGTGAAGATGATTCTACTCTATGTCCGAAGTTTTTTATATCTACCACAGATGCTGGTTTGTCTTACGAATAAAGATTTCCCTCCTTTTTTTTCTTTGATGATGTTACCTACATGGAGCACTAATTTTAGATGATTTGCGTGGGGGCCTTCAAGATGTGGAAGATGTTTGTGGTCTTCTTGACCATTTTTATTTATAGGGAAAGTAACATTGCTGTCTTTTGTCTTTCGTCTTTCTCTGTTGATTACAGTGAATTAAGTATTGAAAACTGGATTATGCCTGCTGTTTATGCTGGCCATATTTCTCAAGTAGTATGGCTTCACCCACCCTGGGCTCAGCAGATCTCGGAAGGGAAACACAATTTTCTAATTGGGAAAGATGTAACAACAACAACGATCAGGTAAATTGCCTGCTGTCATATACTAGTAATATAAAAGCCATCTCTATAGTTTTTCATTGGAATTTTTTTTGTGTTCTTAGATAAAGATGAAAATTTAATTTGTAGTTATAGTTTCTTTAGGACATAATACAGTTACACTTGTATCAATTTAGTCTTTGCTCTAACTAGTGAAATTATTATTTGGTATCAGCTGTGCCTCTGTTTTTCTAGTGTGGGGTGGGTTTTTTTGTTTGTTTGGAGGTTTTTTGTTTTTTGAAGTTAATCTAGTTAAGCACTGAAACAGGTACTCAGGTAGTGAATTCTCTGTCATTTGATAAATTGACCTGGGCAGCCTCATCTAGCTTTGAAGTTAGTTCTGCTTTGATCAGATGATTGACTAGAGACTTCCAGTTGTCTCTTTGAATCTTAATTATTCTGTGATTCAAGTTCCAATCAGAGCCCCTTATCGTTCTGCAGGATACAGTCCATAATAATTTTGCATTCACCTTATTCACTGTGTTGTGATTTTGTCCAGCTTTAATCGATAGTTGCAAATCATAACTCTTGTGAGCATAGCAGAATAAATCCTTTGAAGCAAGTTTAACAGAAAACAGCAGAGAAATGCTTTGTTTTACCACCTTAAATAAAGCATTCTAATTCTGAATCTGAAGCCTAAAGGGAACCTAAATTTTTCTTTTTTTAAAAAGCTAGTGCATACTGTTACATTTAATCATTTAGCCAGTATATAGGAAGATTTCATGGTGGTTGAATAGCTCTCTCACTGGTGGCCTTAGCAGTCATGAAAACGACATTTCAGGCTTCCTTTTGAAGACAGTCAGGTACATTTTCTTGAGGTTCTAGGCTTAGCAAAACCATGAAGGAAGAAAGGGACAGAGTCCTTATAACTACGAATTTCCTAAAAGTTTTGTTGACAAGAGATGGATAGGCAACAGATACAGCCTCTTCCTTAGTGGACACTGAGGCACTATGAGCTCATGTTGAACCCAGCAGAATTTCTGGGAAGATGTCCTGTGAATGCCTTGTCAACAAAATGGAGTTGTAATCCAGCCTCTCACCGTGGCAAGCTCAGAGTAATCCGTCCACAAAACACTGGGGAACTGAGCTTCAAACTTCTCCTGCTTGGGAAACTATTCGTCTTCGTGGTTGATTGATGGTGATACCCTGTAATCAAATGAGGCCTTACCACAAGTGAGCAGAAGTTCACTCTTCTTAATCTTATTTTTAATATGAGTTTATGATGCTTAAGGCTTAATTTACTGAAATACAGGTTGAAAAGTCTATTCTTTAAATTTTCACTGTAAGTAGTGGTTTTAGTGTTGCTTTTGGTTGATTAGTTGTTTTGGATTTTTTTAATGTGGATTTAATTGATAGTTAGCTATTTATCCTCTAGTAACCATCTTTATCACTTAGGGAATTGGGGGTAAAAAAAGTTAAATTCTACCTATGAATTCATAAATTTGTACTTGCACTAGATCAATATTTATGCATGTCAGGGCACATCTCAAACCCAACGATTGTAATTTTCCTGGAAAATTACAAAACCAAGAGAAAATATCCATAGCTTTGCAATGTTATGTGCCATAGTATTGATAATACTTTGTCAATTCTGGATGTTGTCTTTAAAACGCAATTCAATCACAAATTAATCGTAATAGCACAAAATGCAGAATATTTTTCTTATCCATTAAAACCTTGTAGGGATATCATAAAAAATATAGAGTGAATTTTAATATATTTATTCCACCATTTAGAAGTAGAAAAAACTTTACTGTAATTTAAACCTGAGGATTAAAAGAAATAATATTGTCTACACAGTTTTATTGCTTTCATTACCCATCAAACATCTATTCATTCTTCCCTGGATCCCTAAAGTATAAAATGCTTTTTCCTAAGCTCTTTGCCAAGATGTATATTAACTGTGAGTTATTGTCAATTGTAGGGTTACAGGCACAGATCATTACTTCTTAAGTGATGGTCTTTATGTTCCTGCTGATCAGCTAGAAAACCAGAAGCCTTTAAATTTGCACGTCATTCTCATCAATCCTACTGAATTATCAAACAGCCGTGAAGGAAATGGTGAAGTAGCATCTGCTAAAAGACTGAAGCTAAGTACAGATGACACAGCAAGCACCACTTCTGCCTCTTCAGTGGCTCCTGGTGACCTTGATCACACGATCCCGAGTGTGAAGAAGAAGGAAATGCAAAATGCAGGTGGCCTCAATGGGGCAGAAACCTTGCCAGAGTGCTCAGCTTCAAGCTGTCCCAAAACCAGCGAATGCCCAATAAGGGATGTTGTTAAAGATATCTGCCAAGTACTGCAGAAAGAGGATGCATATGTTTTGGACATTGACTTAGATTTTTTTTCAGTTAAAAA
The DNA here is from genome assembly GCA_013400655.1 of Mystacornis crossleyi. Classification (NCBI taxonomy): domain Eukaryota; kingdom Metazoa; phylum Chordata; class Aves; order Passeriformes; family Timaliidae; genus Mystacornis; species Mystacornis crossleyi. Next base: position 42,581 of record VYZQ01007669.1, on the reverse strand, counting down.
TCCATTCAAAGAAATGTACACACAGGTAAGTATGGAAATTGAGTAGCCTTGTACCACTCACAGAAGAGTCCCAGCCTTAGTATTTATGTCTATTGAGAAACTCTCATCCAAGATAAATTAGCTGATTAGCTGATAATGGTTACTGATTCATGGTAATATTTTAATGAGATATTTCCATGTTAAGGAAATATTTCTAAGGATGTGTATGTGGTAAAAAATTAAAACCACCAAATAGGGGGAGGTTCTTACACTTGGTATCAATACTGAGTGTATATTCAAACGCAGGGATATACTTACTTTGCTTGTTGCTTGGGACATAAAAGCTATGCAGTGGTTACCTTCCAAATACCCTCAGAGTGATTCATCAGGGAGAGATGACAGATTTTACCATTTTTTATCCTCTATAACCTGTGCTTAGAAAGCCACGATGGTATCAGGAGACTGCCTTTCAAAAGGCAAGGTAGTGTTGATTATCCAAAGAGTGGTAGCTTGTCCTGATGAGAGGCTGTCATGCTCCTTATTGTCTGCAGTACTAGAGTAGGGAAATTGCCTTTTTTTTGAAGAAGGAGGGCTTTGTGGATTTGGTTTCTCATTTGAAGACTCATTTTCTTCCTCTTTTTTTCTCTTTTTCAAAGACAGAATATGAGCTTTTGCAAGAGTTGTACAATTTCAAGAAGCCACATAAAAATGCAACAGAGGTATGATGCTTCCTTGTGGAATGTATGAAGGAATGATTCTTTTTATTTACCCAATGAAAATGAGTTACGACAACAGGAAGGAACCTATCAAAGGTGCTTAATGAAGTGGTCTCACATTAAGCTATGCAGCTGAATGCTAATCAGCAACATCTTAGGAATTTTTTTCTATTAAATGTTTTGATTAACCATGTGAGTTGTATAAATATTTAGCATGAGTGTGAAAATTTATTTCTGTAAACAAATGGTAATTGGCAAGGAAGGAATGAAAACATAGTAAGTCACCAGCCAACTTGTTCTTTTTATGGCTCGACAGGGCTTAGGTTTGGTGGGGTGTTTCTTTTTTTGTTTTTTTGGTGGCTGTTTCTTTTTTTTTTTCTTTTTTTCCACATACCTCCAGGCTCTTCCCTTCCTTCCCTTGTTGCTCACTCTTGATAGTCAGAGCTGTGATAAACGTGTAATTGGTATTTGACCTTTTTTGTTCAGATGTGGAAAGGACGGTATTATGCCACTATAATGTACTTTCCATGTTATGTGCTGTGTGCTTCTAAAACATGGAAATGCAAGCTTTCATAATCTTATCTGAACACTGATACAGAGAGACTCAACACATTTAATTATCACAAATAAATGAAACCTAATTAATATATGTAAATAAAGAAATAGAGATATGTTGAATATTGGCAGATTGATTTTCGTATTTCTTAGTCAATCAGCAGTAAAAACAGGTACATACTTAAAACGTGGCTTTTTAAAATTTGTAGTAGAAAAAAGAGAGAAAAGTGGGGTGGTTTATTCTGAAGGTGTAACAGTTTCTGCAGGCATTTGTTATGATCTTCTTGAAAAGATGTGCTGTAGGAATGAATCAGTTATTTCTGATTCCCCACTTCCAGTAGATCAATCATTACAGAACTTAAATCATGGAGTAAGTCATGATGTTCTTAACCTCTTGTTTTTCCTAACATACTTTCATAAATGCTTATTTAAAGGAAGACTTGCTGGATTGTGTTGAAAATCGTGTTCATCAGCTGGAAGATCTGGAAGCAGCATTTGCAGATTTGTGTGACAGTGATGACGAAGAAACCCTGCATAAATGGGCTTCATATCCTGGGTAGGAGATTTCTAAGTGGCCTAAATTGCAAACAGAAGTTTGAGAACTGATTAGTCCAGCTTTTTGATAACAGGAAAGGATAGGATCATGCAAGTATACCATTTTTCCTTTAGTTCTGGAGGAGAAAGAGTCAAAACAAAAGAAAAGGCAGCCTTCTGTCTTCAGTGCCACTGTAAGCTTTGGAAGCTCCGTCTTGTACAGCTTCATGCAAGTTCTGTTTGTCTATGGATGGAGGCATATTTGGTGACTGAAACCTTAGTCATCAGTGTGTAGCACAGCTCTCAAAAGGAGCAACAAACCAAGGAGGACATGGAGAAGCAGTTCTTTGGTGCTTCCAAAGGTTCTGCTTGCTCTGGAAAAATGGAAGTTAATGGAAGTGTATCTGAGCGACAGTCTCCACTAAACATCTGAACTGCATCAGTCTGCTTTTAAACTAAATGTTTTCAGCTGAAAAGAGACAGGGAGAGCCTGAGCTTTTCTTTGATAGGAAAATTACTCCATTTTCCACATCAAATGCAGCAGTTACTGTCTGACCTCTGTAACAGTGACAAGAAGTATTCCCTATAAAGTTCATGTGACTTTGGAGCTACAACAGCTTCTCTGCAGATCTATCCTAAAAGAAGCACAAGGACGACTTGCCAGAGACAGGTATGAGTATAGGGACTTCATAAGAAAGACCTGGTGGAACAGTGCAGTAATACTGATAATTTCCATTTTTGCAGGTGCAAGATGACACAGTAGCACATTTCATTTTCAAATCCTAGGCCATAACTTACACTTTCCTCTTTTTTCTTCTCCTTTTTTTTTTTAACCATTCAAGGTATATATATGTGCTTCCAACTGTTTGTAACAAATTTTGGTTTTGTTTTAACTCCAGAATGAAGCCACTTGTTCAACTAGTTCACAGTTTGAAAACCAGGATGGAAAGCCCAGACTACGAAATGGTAGGTGACAAAGTAAAAGAACAGAAAGCAGATGGATGTCAAAAGCATAGCTTCAACAGGGAGGGAGAGTCATATTTACTTTCAGGCTTGCTTCTTGATTCAGGACTTTGTGAGATTTTGCTAATTTTCCTGGGGTTTTATTTCTTATTACTTAGACCAGCTTTTCTTTTCAAAGCTACTGAAATTCCAGTCTGCTTGTCTGTCTATATTTAAGCAACATTAGTGTGATCTTTCAGGGCTGTAATGTCATGGGGTGCATCCTTTGAAGGGAGGTTAAATTTTACCAGTCTGTTGATACTCTTTGTGGAACTTAAAATAAGGTACCTCTTTATAAAAGTATCAGAGTTATATCATCTTCAAGAGCTGCAGCATTCTCTGACTTCCTAAGAGGTACAGTGTACTGGAGATAATGAAATAATCCATACAATTTACAGAATTTTACTTGTTTTGTTTAAAGGACAAGCTGGGGTAAAAACCCCCACAACTCTTACTGTCTGAAGAGGTGTAAGTTACCTGATGGGCTAGGGATGGTGTCCTGAAGACTTTCTACATGCATAAGCTGTATCAATAATTCATCAACAAAAATTAAATGTCTCTTTAATTTACCCACAGGTCCATCAGGCTGGTCTGACCTGTGATTATGTGGAGCTTCCTCACCATATTAGCACTGAAGATGAGATCGAAGGCCTCATACAATCCATTAAAGTTCTGCTGACAGATCTGCCCAAGCCCACACTCGTGACAGTTGCTCGGTAGGACTGCGCAGATACTTTCTTATCTTTAAAAGATGCCCAGACTGTGCTCATGAAGCTAAATGATCCTGTCAATATAGCACTGGTTCTGTCTTAAGTTCTGGTAAAGTGAAAACCTTATAGTGTAGTGAAAATTGACATTTGAAAACATTGATCATGAAGCAGTGACAGCATCTACACAGCTAAAGGAAAGTTCTGCACTGATGGCCACTTTTAAGGGGCTTTAGAGTAGCTGGCACAGATTGCAAAGGCAGTTAAAACATGATGACTTACTCAGCTTCAGTGCAGGTTATACAAAGGCTGTGATGAGGCCTTGGGTAGGCTGGGATTGATAACTGTCACTGGAGTTCCTACATCTCCTCTACTTGCGTTACTGGAGCTAATGAGAGCAAATCTGGCTTGGGCTGAAATCCCACCTTCCTTACACTCTTGCTCTGGGTTTATTGTACTACAGATAGGATTTCTTTTTTCAGTGAAACTTTTGCTGGAACTAGTTTTCATCTAGTAGGCTGAAAGGGGTTTATGTTCTTTAAAGTTCTAGTAAAACTTTATTATGGGCTAAAAGTTACACTTCCAGGACTCTAAGCCTGTTATTTAGAATAACAGGATGGAGTTTGAGGCCAGGGACCTGGGAGAACCAAGGATCTGTCCTGAAAAAATCTAATTTAAAGACCACAGTGTACCTCTTTACAAATTATTGCATTTTAATAATTCAGAGATACGAATTGTGCCCTTAAAGAGCAGGGAACAGTAGCAGAAGCTGACATGAAACTGGTTTTGTCAACAAGAACCAGTATGGCTAATACCTGCGATAAAAGAAAGCTGTATTCCGTGTGCCAATTGCCGGGTTATTATCCACTGTTGTGAAGAAACCAGAATCATCTCTGTAGATCTTGACAGATAAAAAATTCAGGAAGTCAGCTCTGCTTTTTTTACTAGTATCTGTTTGAAGTTCATTAATAGATACTGTAAAAAATGCTATATGCCAGGTATTTTGAAAATCTGTTTTTCAGGTTTTCCTACCTACTTTATCAGTAGCATTTGAATTTTTTAATCTTAGTTTTCCACATATCCTTTAATTAGGTCATTTGCTTGAACTTTGACTGCCAGCATGTTCTGTGTCAGATTCAGGAAAAGAGTAGAACTGGAAAGATTAGGTCATGTTCCTGATCTGCTGCAGACTTTCTATTAAACTTAAAAAGTAGTGGTGAGAAGCACAGCACTATGCTTTGAAGGGATACTGGGAGGCAAAACTTGCCGCAGTTTGAAAGAAGCTTCAGCCTAGCTATAGAGCATTGCAGGAGTACACAGTGTGGTCATCGTGGCAATATTGTGTATTCTCATGCCTTTTTTTCTTTTTTTTTTGTCTTTTTTTTTTAACAGTTCAAGTTTGGATGACTACTGCCCTTCAGAGCAGGTTGACACCATTCAAGAGAAGGTTCTCAATTTACTACATTCAGTGTATGGCTCTCTGGATGTGCACTTAGATTACTCAAGCCTTTCATCTTCTTCATGACCTTTCTTCATGTGTTGTTGTCTAATGCAGAGGTTTAATTTAAATTGCATATTAGCTGTGGTTGCAAAGGGAAGACTACTGTTATTTCAGCAGGTGGCACTAGAACCCAAGCTGACCCAGCCAGGGTTTGAGTTGCATTGCTTCCTCCAAGTCGGCTGCATCTGAACTGACTGTTACTTTTTTGGCTTTGTTCGGATTAGTTCTGTAATTATTATTTTTACTGTCTTGTTTCTTAAAATTGGTGCAAGAGAAACGACTGTTTTTGTCTATAAATTGAGGGGTTTTGTCCCATTTCTTTGTGTCTGTAAAATAAAATATATAATTTCTTAAAATTGTTTTCTATTATGTATGTTTTTTGTAATTTGATAACAGATTTGGTCCTGAGTTGTATTACGTCTTTTAGAAAATTATCTTAAAAATGCTCTTAAAACTGTAGGTCTGTGTCATGATCTTTCCCAACTGTTGTGCTTGAGATGACCCTCTCATTTCTCTAGAGCAGCTCATGGCTTCTGCCCCATCCACAGAATATCATTTATGTTTATTTTCTGTTTCATTAATATTTTCTTATTTTGCCGTATTTTAGTGGTGGCTCAGATAATATCCCTAATGTACAGACATTGGCTTGATATTTTGACTTTTACATAATTTTGAGGTTAAAACGTATGTGTGCAAATGCATGTTTTTGTGCTTTAAATCCTGTAAGGAATTGATAGTTTCTTCAGAAACAAAGATTTAGCTTCACTGAAGTCAGCAGCAAAACCTTCTGTTCCAGGTTTTTGCTCATTTCAGTACTGCTATTTGGAAACAGTTTTAGAGCTATTTAATTATACTTATAGAGAAAACTGGCACTTTCAGAGGAAAAAACCCTACAGAATTTATTGGGAAAGAAACTGAAACAGGAAAGAGAAAATACCTACAATATTTTATTTTATTAAGAATAGATTTTGCTTGTAATTTCTTCTGAAATAATGGGGTTCATTTGCTAACTTTACTCTCTGTTTTACAGAGACTGTGCACTTTTACAGTTTTTTTCCTACTTCTGCTGTTGATATAAGTGACTATATTAGAAATTGTAAATACATAATTCCTTTAAAATATTTGTTCCAGTGGAATAATTTCCAGGACCATGGATCCATTTCCTATGTGGTTTTGTGACGTGTCTGTCACAAAGATGTACCTAGCTCTGGAGCTGATTTCCTTAACACTTCATAATTTTAAAAAAATTATAAAGCCATACATTGCATACATGAATGAGGTGCAGTCAGATTGTATGCTGCTTGTGTAAAGATTGGGCGTTTTTTTAAAGTTAAAGATCCTTTATGCTGGGCTTTGCATAAGGTTGTAGAAAACATAAGAAAAACCGGGTGGGGCATGGCTGAGCCCTCCTGGGTGCACAGGTGAGAGCCACTTTTCCTTTGGGGAAAGCCTGGGCAAGGGAGGACTAAACTCTGCCTGGCAGCTCGGACTCAAGGATCTAACTGGGGGAACCTTTAGCATGAACCAAACTCAGTAGTGCCTGCATCTCTGTGTGCTGCTCTAGGGTGCCTTGTTTGGTGAGGTAACAAAATTAAATTTACTTCTTTGCATTTTTTTGTGGTCCTGTGGTTGTTCCTGTGCCCTGCCTGTGCTGGCTTACGCACACATGTTCCCTGCATTTCTGCACAATCAAAGTAACATCATGAATTGTCTACTTGTTATCCAAGTTACTTAAGAAATCTTCCTTTCAAGCATAGGTTTTGTTTATGAATGTCAAATTGTTACCATCTGAAATATCTGACTAACACAGCAGTGTATACACGCCAGAAAATGCCTGTCTTGCACAATAACAAAGACATTAATTTCTACATTAAGGACATTTGCAGGATTGTTTTTTACTTTGGTGAAAAGTGTTGGGATTAGTAGAGACAGGGAGGATTGAGAGATGTTATAAAGATAGTTTATTGCAGGATCAGTCTTGGTGAAGGGTGAGACTGGGGAGATGTTACAAGTAACACAATTATCATCAGAAGCCGACCTAGTTTTAGTTACAAGGTCTTATATGCTTTTTTAAGCCAATAAGCAATGCCACAAAGGTCACCAGCATATTTGTACCAATCATTATCTAATATGTTTTACATGGTTGCACTGTAATGTGTATTTTCGTAACCAATCATCTTACTGCTACTTCGGTCTGCTACAAAGGCCTGCATTATTACATTTTACATTTCTAACAGTTTTCTTATAAGGTTTATTGCTAAACTTAAAAATTCTTTACTTACTCATTATAACTT
>VYZQ01007668.1:13953-28522 GCA_013400655.1 Mystacornis crossleyi | reverse complement strand
CCTGTCTTTCAAACTAAGATAGAGAGGTTATGCAAATTTAACAATTAAAATCTGTTTTATTATGGGTACAACATCATCCCAATTTCCATTCTTATCCTACAGGATTCCAGATAAAAGGAAACATTGGATTTTGGACTACTTTTTCTGCCAGAACATTTTTCATTCTTCAGGTAACTAAACAAAGGGCAGAATGACAACTTTTGAATTTGACAACTGATTTTAAAGCTTCAGTTGTATATAGATAAGCTGTCATTAGCAAACGTGTACATCAGTTTGATGCCTTGAGTGGCTACCTAGAAACAGAGACTAGACAGGAGTAAGGGAATAAAGGTAGGTATTCGTTTGAAAGGCCTTTCAGGGTACACTCTGGGGAGCCAGAGCCTAATTCCAAAATGGACCCCAAGATGGACGACAAGTCACGAGTTCTTCACACTTTTATAGGTTTTGTCCATTTCCATATCAGCATAAATTCACCAATTAAAACTTTAGCTAATGATGTAACCTCTTCAGTTCCTCCACCTTTCTCATGGCCCTAGTTTACATATTTGGGCCTAGGACAATCTGCGTATCCTTGAATAGCAAGCTCAGAGAAGCTTTGTTGTGTCTATTTGGCCTAAGAGAGCAGCTAACAGGCTACAAGAAACTTCAGAGTTACACACTAGGCGATACAGAACTGGAAAAATATAAAAGTTTAAACCTAAGTCATTAAGTTAATTGGGAGTTTCATAAATATGGGTTATCTAGAAAGTAGATCAGACTTAATCTCACAATTCTGTCTTCAGTGGTGAATCCCCCACTGTATCAGATGGTACTTGACAACATTTCACGAGAAATTTAGTGTGAGAAATGTGGGTGGGTTGGTTAGATAGGTTCTTTTTTCTGCAAGAGGTAGAATAGCTCAGCATATGTTGCATCCTGTGAGGATGCCAATGGGCCAGCAAAACCCAGAACCAAGAGGGTTCACTGATGGGATGGCTCACAGGCAGAAGCATTCCCCCAAGAAAGGGGGGGTTCCCAGGAGACCTTGCCATAATTATTAAAGGTATGGATTTTCTGTGTTTGAGATTGGTTCACTGCTCTTGACCCCTTTATTCCATGTTTGTATCACCTCTAGAAATTTCTTTCTGATTATATCCCTCATTGGCTCTTGCCCCTTAGTCCCTCCTTTTCTGTACCCCCCTTGGCCCCCTTACCTTTACTCGGTCCCCTGGCCCTCAACCTACTGGCTCTGGTGCTCTGCCCACCCCTTCTTCCCCATATATAAACCTGTACCCTGTCCTCAATGTTGCTGTTCATCCCTGGACCCTCCTCAATAAACCCTGTTGCTGGAACCCATACGAAGAGCCCTTCCCGCCTCCTTTGTCGCCTGCTGGTGCCTATTCTTCGTGTGTGTGTGTGCGTGTGCCCCGCTCCATTGGGAGTGTGTGCAGCTGCACCTTTGTCTGGCCCTCCATGTTAAAGCAGTTTCTCCTGGCTCGGGATCCTTCTGGAAGGCTGTGGCACTCACCACTGCCCCATGCCATGGCAAGCATAGAGTGATGAATAGCCAAAATTTGTGAGGGTTACTTTATTATAGTAGGTTAAATACATGCAGACTGTGGTAGAAAACTGCATTAGCTGAACTCCAATAATTTCATAAAAAACATATAAAGGACAAATTTTCATCTGTAAGAAAGAACGATGTGGTAAAGATTGGAAAGGGATGGGTTTGTGTAGAATTTTCTTTTACACTTTTTTACACTGTACTGTAGGTCTAAGAATTTCTAACCCGAGTATATAATGTCAGTCTCCTTAACAAAAATGACTGGTGAGCTTCAGTCAGCACACTCATGCATAGTTTCATGTTCTACCAGGTGGTGATGTTTTTTCTCTACTAGCGACATTTACAGTTGCTTACTGGAGTAATGCAAACAATAGTGAGCTCAACTGAGAATGAGAGAGGTATTCCTGCTTATGTTGTGTTAATGAGCAAATATAAAAAAACAAGTGGGGGAAAGATTTTGCATTTGATTTCATGGAGATTTACCATTAAGAAACATTTCATCCCACATGAATTCTTCCCCTCCATTCTTGTGACTGGAAGGCATTTTTCCATTAAAATTGGTGCTGTTCAGAAATTGGATTATTTTGGGAAAGATTTTTGTAAAAGTAGAAAATCACATTAAATAAAGTTCAAACAAAATATTCAGCCTTTTTTTTCTCTAAGCAAATTGTTTTTTAAAGCTGCCTTATTCTGTCATAGAAAATCTAAATTAAAAAAAAATGAGGGTTTTTTCCAATGCATACATATATTTAGTTTTAGTCTTACCTAATTTTTGTTGTTGTTGTTGTCATTGGACTAAAAGGAAGGTTTGTATGTGGATTTTAAATCTTAATGTTTAAACAAATCAGTGTATCAATTACAACAAATGTGTTTTCATCATTCTTATGAGATAATTTTTTTACTTTGAGATGCTGAGTACTATTTACTGCCATCTGAGAAGAATTAAGACACCATGTTTCAACAGAAATTCTGTTGTGTCAAATGTCACAAGGTTATCTGGAAGCTGTTGTTTCCTCATCTAAGAGTCAATCTCCTCTTCAGCAGTGAGTCTCTTGTAGTGTTGGTTTTGATTAAGTTAAACACTGTTGAAAGGAGGTTTTATGAAACTATAGGGAAACTATTATGCTACAGATTTATCTATTTTTTGCTAATGGACATCTGTCAGGCTATTATTTCTGCTAGCAAGAGATTACCTCTAAACAAATTTTTTAGGAGTGTATAAGCAGATTAAAATACTAATTTATGACAGCTTCTATGAATCAGCTGCCAAGGTTTAGTTTGGGGTTAAGTTTACCTGGCTGCAGATTTCCATTAGTGCTTTATTTCAGAAAGAGACAGTAATACTGGCAAAACCCAGATTTTTAAATTTTTAAACTTTTAGTTATATAAGTGACACAGTTTGTATTGTATGTATGTGTGCAATAAAATTGTATCTGATGTTTATTCTGGCATGCTGTGTAGTCATATGCAAAATGACAATACTAAAGTTAGAATAATAGGATTAAAAGGTGAATTTTGAGGAGACTGTGGCTACCCAAGGAATGATGGCCAGCACTCACTTGTAGATAGAGTTCTGCCCAGGAGGGGATTCAATCATCTGGCCTTTACTGGAGGAAAGAAATGTGATTTTTTATTTGTAAAATATTGTGCACAACATAACAGAGAACTCTGAATATGTTCTGACTGCTGAGGCACCCTGCATGTGCCTAAGCCTGGGCATAGGCTAAGTGTTCAGGGTGACACTGGCATATGCCCCAACTAGTAGAGGGGAGCAGTGAAGAGGCAGGGATGATTATAAAGAAAACCTAGAAGAAAGAAAAGAATGTTGGGTATCACGGATTCATAGAATGGCCTGGGTTGGAAGGGATCTTAAAGATCATCTGGTTCCAGTCACCTGCCATGGGCAGGGACACCTTCCACTAGACCAGGTGGCCCCAAGCCCCATCCACTGGCCCTGAACACTTCCCGGGCTGAGGCATCCACAGCTTTTCTGCAAAACCTGTGCCAATGCCTCAGCACCCTCACAGTAAAGAACTGTTTTCTAATATCTGATCCAAACCTACTCTCTGTCAGTTTGAAGCCATTCCCCCTTGTCCTGTAATTAGTCTCTCTCCATCTTGTTGACTCCCTTCATGTACTGGAAGGCTGCAATAAGGTCACCCCAAAGCTTTCTTTTTTCCAGGTTCAACAATTCCAATTTTCTCAGCCTTTCAGCATCAGCTGAGTTTGCTTTATGTATGGAGAAAGATATCGGCTGACTAATGTCTTGATGTACATTTTGAATATTTCTTCTCTGTATGAAGGGTAGCACGTAGTGAAAGTCATTAAGAAAGCAGAGAAACAGTGAAAATAATTATTTCCACAGTGAATCAGCTAAAAATCCTTTTTGAAGGCTTTTGTTTTCCTTTGATTATTTTAAAATGATGTAATGGATTGATACAGGAGTAATTAGTTTACCTACTAAGGCTTTGAGGGTATGTGTTTCTATGCTCACATAAGGCTTGTGTTTAATTACTACTCCTAGTGGTAAAAGACTGATGAACAACAAAAATAGTTTGTCACAGTTCTCCATCTCACACAGATTTTGTTCTGCTTCATGAATTTTAAACCTGTCAAAAGTTTAAAAACATTTCAGAAAGAAAACTGCTATTGTCTGCTGTATTAAAAAATTTGTCTTTATGAGATGGGAGAAAACCACAGCTTTAATTTGACTCTTCCTCAGATGTGCTCTCTCTCTTCTCTACTCTATAATCTATGTGTGCAAGAAAAATTTTATATTGTTTAATTGATAATAAATGCTGTTTTACAGATGTTACATTGCAATATTTTAACACTTTGGGTGTTTATGTATTATAAAAATATAAGGATTTCATAACTAAATTTTGAAGCTTCTTTGAATTTAAAAGAAAACATTAAAGAAAGACACCTTCCCTTTAGGATTTATAAATATTTACAAAGATGAAAGTAATAGAGTGAAAAGGATTAATATGTGTTTTGTTTGGGGTTTTTTTAGTTTACTTGTAAGAAACACACTCTCACCTAAAATAGCATATTTAAAATTCTAGGTTTATGTTTAATTTCTTACACAACTACATAAATAAATTTGTACATCTCTATCTATATTTATACTTTGTTTTTTTACTAGTGTTCCAACATGCTCGTAATACTTCCTAGATCTTACTGATGCCTTAATGAATCTATAAATGAAGCAACACACGCTTTTGAGATAATGTAAGTATAGCAGGTATTATAAAGGCTGTTTTTTATTTGGAGGCCTCCAAGGTCAAATATGGAAAATGTCCACGAAAGCCCACCCCCCATGGGGGCGAATATAGTTTTACAAGTTTAGTAAATTAGCAAAATTGACAAAAATCACCAATTAGAAGCACAAGTGGTGATGTAGTCCCGTCCCGTCCCGTCCCCTCCCCCCACCGCCGCCAGTCCAAGACTCTTCTAAACCCTACCCCTCAGCCTAAACTTTGCTGATGAAAATGTGTCTTGAAGAGCTGTTTTTTTGGCCTTGCTTCCCAGAACGGAGATAGGATAGGGGCTTTGGAACACGTTTTGTCTTTCTGCCTAGAAAAATACTGAAGCTAAGTTACAATAATAGACTACAAAGCTACAAGTATGTGTGTAAAGAATACAGGGAATATATAAAAGAAAAAAGACAAAAATCATTAGGCATCACTATGGCATTGTAGATCATCTGAAAATGTTGTAAGTCTGGGCAATCGATATATTCTGGGTTTATGAATCTGACATCTAATAACAAGAAGAAAGGCCTTGCTGGAGAAATCAATAAATATGTGCTGAAAGCCATTTCCTATGAAAAGTATGTGCAGAACTTATGGCATAGATGAAACCTGCTTGATCACAGGTTCAGTTTAAACTTTTTTATTAGGTAAATGCTGTGGGATGCCTCTCCTGTGAGTCTCCCTCTGAGAATTTTGTTAATGGCACGATGCTTCTGATGAACTGGCTAGAACAGAGAACATCAAGGGGACTCATTTGTAAGCTGTCAGGTGCATAAGGTTATAGCGAACTACCAGTTTTGTGGTCTGTATAAACCATAATTCACATTTAAATGAGCTCTGGTTGCTTCCTACTTTTACTGGCAAGGCTGTAGATAGGTTTGTGAGTTCTCCTTGGCTGTGGAACACAGAAGATACAGTCACTGTCGGGTCCACCACCAGGCAGAGTAATGTTTGGCAGGGCTGGCCTGCAAAAGTTGTTGTTGGAGACACCCCTGTACCCCTCCTCTCAGATGAGGAATAAGCTGTCAGTCTCTGCTGAACAGGTGGCACTGAGACAGGACGAGTTGCTCAGCAGAGTCCTGTGGTGTGGAATGAGCCACTTTTCCAGCAAAAGGCTGCTACTGTAGAACATTGCTGAGCAAATGCAGGCTCAGAAGGGAAAGGATGGATAGCAGGATTCTATAGAAAAAGAGTTGTGGGATTCTTAAAATGAAGAAAAACTGCAAAAAGCTCCCAAAGTAGAAAGAAAGGGCCAGCCCAACTCACACGGAGTCGTAAGAAAATGTTTGGCCTTGAAGACTACCCTGTAAATATAGACGAGAAATGGTGAGACATACCCTGAAATGTTTTGGATGTTTCCTACCAACATTCATTGACAGAAGACATTTAAATTTGTCTATTTCAATAATTAGCTTGTCTTTGAGATGTTTTCCATTGTGTTTAAGGATTTATATACTGGCATGGGGGATATGGCTTGTTAACCTTTGCCTTGTCCAAGAAGGTAAAACCTTGATGGACCTTTGGAGTGCCATGCATGTGTATGTGAAGCCAATTTAACTTCCATCTACATAAATGGACCGCAGAGTTGGTATGATAGAAGGTACAGAAGCAATCTCTGTTCTTCCTCTCGTGTATAGGCTCAACAGTAAAGTAACTGGTTCATTATTCAAGTTCAGATAAAGCTGTGTTCCAGCTCTTCTTCTCAAACTTAATATTTAATTTAGATTTGATTCCTCTTAAAAGTGCTTAGTCCAATCTGGCATCCTAGTAACACAGGACTGACTTTGACTTTTCAAACCTTCTTACATATGGCTTCTGTAAGTGGAAATAAGGTGAGGTAAGGTTAAAGAAACTAATTAGCTCCTCAAAATAGTTCATTGAGGTTTTTTTCTGTGAGCTAGGCAGAATATGCAAGGTTTCATAGGGCCTGGGTCTCTGATTAATATCTTTAAAAGTTTTATTTTAATGCGACTTTGGTTCTCGTTTTTCTGTATAATAGTGAAAGAAATAGAAGGGTTCTAGCTCATGAAATGGCAGGAATGGTATTAGCACGTGAGTTGAATGGGAAACTCACAATAATTGGAAGTATTTGGAACTTTACAAAAGTTCTTTATGAAATGGTTTTCACTAAGCAGATTTTTTGGCAACGTAAACAGGAATTTATTCTGGAATAATTTTAGGAGAGCTCATGTAAGAAAAATATATGCTCATAGTATGCATACTCCTTTAAATTATGTTTAGAAGAGCTTATTCTAAGGGACAACACAAATAAAGGTGATGTTCTTTGATAGAAAAATTTAAGTCTGAAACTGCTGTGTAGAAGTTATGTGAGCAAATCTCAGTATGTTAAGTGTTCTGCTGATCAAATTCTTGTCACTGAACCAGGATTGAAGCTAATATCTATCTGTCAGTGTCAAGGGTAGAAAAAGTCTATTTTCTGATCTCCAAGCAACATATTTTGTCTAAAGCCAAAACAGAGTGAAAACTTCCTAGCTGAGAAGAACGTGCATTGTTCAGTTTGTCTGTAGAATAAAATATAAGTTTTATTTTTAAGACTGAATATGCTTGGGCTCTGAAAATTGCATATTTAAAGTTTCGAAAATGTTCAAAAAACTTATAAAATAGTAAGACTTTGTAGAAAAAGCTATTCCTATTTTCACAAAAGATCATTGAGTCCACCTCCTGCCCCTGCACAGGACCTCCACAGGACCTCCACAGGATCTCCAAGGGTCACACCATGTGCCTGAGAGCATTGTCCAAAGGCTCCGTGAACTCTGTCAGGCTCGGTACTGTGACCACTTCCCTGGGGAGCCTGTTCCACTGCCCAACCATCCTCTGGGTGAAGAACCTTTTCCTGGTATCCAGGTTAANCTCAAGTCTCTTCACCATTTTCATTGCCCTACTTTGGACACTCTTTAATAAGCTTATATTTTTTTTATATTTCGGTGCCCAAAACCGTCCCAGCACTCAAGGTGAGGCCGCCTCAGTGCAGAGCAGAGCAGGACATTCCCCTCCCTTGCCTGACTGGCAGTGCTGTGCCTGACGCATGCCAGAACATGGATGTCCCTCATGGCTGCCAGGGCACTGCTGACTCATGTTTAAATGGCCATGGACCAGGACCCCCAGATCCCTTTCTGTAGCACTGCTCTCCAGCATCTCATTTCCCAGTCTATGCAAGAATCAGGATTGCCCTATCTCAGGTGCAGAATCCAGCACTTTCCCTTGTTGAACTTCACATGGCTGGTGATTGCCCATCTTTCTAATTTGTTGAGGTCTCTCTGCAGAGACTCACTGCCTCTGAGAGAGTCGACATCACCTCCCAGTTTTGCATCATCTCTGAACTTGCTTAGTCTCCCTTCCAGTCCTGTGTCCAGGTCATTTATGAAGATGTTGAAGAGCACAGGGTTGAGGATGGAGCCCTGTGGAACCCCACTAGTGACAGGTCACCAGTCTGATGTCACCCCATTCACTGTAACCCTTTGTGCGCAACCCATGAGCCAGTCCCTCACCCATCCCATGATGTGTTTATCCAGTTGTATGTTGGACATTTTGTCCAGAAGGATCCTGCAACAGACAGTATCAAAACCTTTGCTGAAAAAATATGGCTTGCCTTGATCAATTAGATGGGTTACTCTGTCAGAAAAGGAAATCAGGTTTAATAAGTGAGACCTCTGCCTCATGAAGTTTTCTCAAAACCTTTGCCATTTTTATCAGTGCTCCTTCATGTTATTGCTTCCGTTATCATTTTGAAACGTGAGTAAACACCCCTTTCCTCTTCCAGACCAAGGACAAGTTATGCCCTTGACATCAAACATGCTCATGCTCTGCAAATTTGTCATTAATACCTCTGATTATCCAACTGCTGGAAAGAAAGGTGGAGATACTGTTTCCATCTATACTGTATTTAAGAATCAGACTTGCACAGCTTCATTTCTTTTTTTAATGGAATTTTATCTTCCAGACATGTACAAATAAATCATGAATTATCTGTTCCCAGCATAAAGCAAATAAAAATATAAAATAGAAGTGGTCTTCATCTTTTTCTACAGCTTCTTTTGTGATTTCTTGACACAGCATAGTGAAACACCTGTTCTTTACTGCTTTGAAGAGCAGTGTTGGTTTGTTGAAATATATTATTTACCATCCGAGGACTTTTCCTGCTTGGGAAATGCTCTGACCCAAAGCTTATAAAAATGTCATAAACTCCATAACCCCACT
Organism: Mystacornis crossleyi; assembly: GCA_013400655.1. Taxonomy (NCBI): domain Eukaryota; kingdom Metazoa; phylum Chordata; class Aves; order Passeriformes; family Timaliidae; genus Mystacornis; species Mystacornis crossleyi. Next base: position 19,507 of record VYZQ01007668.1, on the reverse strand, counting down.
GGATACTTGATTTCATTGGGACTGATGTTGCAAAGGCACTTAATTAGCTATTTATTCATCCATCCTTTCCATAATCCAGGCTATTCATCACACACATCTTTTCTGCACCTTGGTAAACTCAGGTGGTCCTAGAGCGAGTCTGCAGCTGACTGAGAGAAAGTCATTATGAGAGAGGCCATTGATCTTCAGCCAGGGGCTATTTTCCATGGAGGCATCCTCTTCAAAGATCCTAAGTAGCCCTGTTCCACTGAGTGAGCTGGTGCATCCTCTCCATGTCTTGTCACCTGGAAAATCTGCACTGTTTATGTGGATGGTGCTGGAGACTTGGGAGGTTGGAAGGTTCCAGGGCTGAGTTTTCCTTTCTCTTGCTGGTATGATTTGAGTCTTTGTTTTCTAAATATAATGAGCGCAGCTGCTCAGGGCACTCAGGGGTATGTGATGTATATATAGGAGTTCTTTTGCTTGACCAGTGCTTTTTGCTGTTGTTGGTGAAATCTTTTTTTCTTTATTTTTAATATGATTGCTCTGTCTTGCCTATCTCAAAGCAAAATAGAAAGGATAACCTATGATGATGTCTTTTTATAAATTCAGAGCTTTTTCACCACTTTCCATGTGATATCTTGCCATTCAGTTCAAGAATAAAGAAAACCTAATACTGTCAGGCAATGCTCAGGCAGCAGAGAAGAAGAGGGATGCTTGAAACAACAACAAAACAGAGATGCTCAGCAGAAATAAGTGACTTGACACTACTATAATTGTCATGCTGCTTTCAGGTGCTAGCTGGCTTCATGCACTATTAAACAAGGGTTTCTTTAATGCTTGTGTGAAAACACCTTTTCCCTTCTATACTGTTGATATTTTAGTTAAATTCCAATTTTACATTTAATTATAATTATTGTGTCATAATGTTCTATTTCATTCATATGTTTCACTTGTGCTGATCTTGTGTCCAGTTTTACATTAGTTATGATACCTGTCCAGCTTTAAAATATTTATGTCCAGAAGCATCACTTTTGCATTTCTCCCTGCCATATTCTTGCTAATTTCTTCCCTCAAAATCCACCTTAAAGCACATTTTTTTCTTGAATTCTGCTCTATCAGCTTTATGTAGCCTACGTCACTTGGAATTCTACATAATCCCCTGTCTCCCATTAAGATAAATGATAAATCCTTGAAAAATTATAATTTTATTTTTTATGGTTCTTTTTATGGTTCTAGACACAATATCAGCCTTGAGATAACCATGGAAACATCCCTAAGCTGGTTCATTTAGTAGTTGTTGCTGACAAAGTGTTTGGGTTTTTGGTGAAGATTTCTGTTACATTTTGGTCACTTAGTTATTTTGTAGCAGCTGATTAAAAATTTCCTTCCTGAAAGGTATTTCTTAGGAGTGAGAAGGTAATATCAGCATGCAAATGGATCATTAGGAAACAATGAATATGCAAATCTAATTTATTTTCATATTACAAACACCTGACCTGAGGCAAGAAGAGAAGGATAACACTTTGATATATTCTAAAATAATAAACTTTCTACATTTTCTTACACAAGTGAGGGACCCAAAAACCATAGACTTTTCATGCTTGATTGTACATAGTAATCACCACAGTCTGGAACCATATTTTTCTTATTTCTGTCACAGCTTGGTGTTTCCATGTACTTGACAGTGGCAATACGCTAATGTAATCCTGTTCCCCAATCTTCATTTCCATTTATCCATGGTTATTTTGTTATTTTTTATTCCTACTGTAAGACCTTTTGAATGACCTCTATACCTGAGGTTCTTTATTTTCCCTTTGGAACACTGTTTCTTATTTACTGTTTTTGTTTCCCTCTTTTGTGGAATAAAGGTCTAAGGAGAAACTGCTCTGAAGGGTGTCATTTGCCTACAATACCTGAAAGGTCTCTTAAAAGCCCATTAAGGGCTACCAGCACCTTTTTTACAGGACTTGGAAACAGCTCCTGCATCCTTTAATTTCTTGATAACACGGAGTGATTACAAAGGGTCAAATTATTTCTATATAAATTAAAGTAGAAAGCATTTCTTCTGATGAAAGAGGTAATTGTAAAGCAATTTTATAAATTCAAGAGAAGCAAGGGCTGGTACTGTAAAATCTGTAGCCATGGGCTAGCAGACATCTTTTGCATTGTAAATAATTATTAATTCCTTTCAGCCGTCAGTGGAAGGCCAGCAGTCAACAACAGTTTTGATTCACTTGTGATCTGCAGCACTGATACTTGCTAAACCAAGCTTTTGTCAGGTTAGTAGAATACTACTGAGTTCTGTGTTGGGAAGCTGCTTAACCTGAAAAGAAGAGGGAACGTCTGTTTGCATGACCACATGTGTGACAGAAACGGAATCAACCCCTAGGATCTGTTGCAGAATAGGAATAGCAGCATCTTCATGGAACTATTTTGAAGCAATAAGCTTCCCCCAACTGCATTTTTGATAGTCAGTGATAAAGTAAAATGTTAATGAACAAAATGTTAATTTGTTATTCTGATTTTCTTAGTTAGAAACGCCTTCACTGGGGTAGTTTATTACAATTTAATTTAATGCAATGATTTATAAAAAGCAGGAACACAAAAGAATAGAAATGACAAGAAATAGATTTATAATTAAAGAGGTGCTAATTGTTTATCTCCCAGTTACTGCAGAACATCTCTTGAGCTAATTTGACATAGCAATAGGTGGATACATTCTAAGGAAGACAGTTGTCACCAGCTGAGAATTTCAAAATTTTCCCTTGCCTCACTCTGGATAAAGTTTTATATGATAACCGTGGCATAGTCTAGACAGACACTTCTTTTTTCTGTTTCATGATAATTTGCAGAGTTGGGGAATTTTTAATATCTTTGAATGTTTTGTTTGTGATCATTTAAAATATCTTTGGATCAGTTTTAAGAAATTCATTTCATATGTCTTTCTTAAAATGGATGAAGGATAGATCTGGTTTGTAGTTGGAATTATAACTAATATTCTGTGTGTTCTTGGCATTTATAAGCAGTTTTGGTTATGAAAAACTAACATGTAGATTGTGCTTGTTTATCAGCAAAGCCTTTAACACCATCTCCCACAGCATACTCCTGGAAAAGCTGGTAGCCCATGGCTTGGACAGGTTCACTTGTCACTGGGTTAAGAACTGGCTGGATATCCGGGCCCAGAGAGTGGTGATGAGCGGTGCCACATCCAGTTGGCAGCCAGTCACCGGTGGTGTCCCCCAAGGATGAGTGTTGGGGCCAGTCCTGTTTAATACCTTCACTGATGATCTGGATAAGGGGATTGAGTCCACCATCAGTAGATTTGCAGATGAGACCAAGCTGGGAGTGAGTATGGATCTGATGGAGGACAGGGGGAAGCTGCAGAGCCACCTGGACAGACTGGATAGAAGGGCTGAATTCAACAATGTGAGGTTTAACAAGTCCAGGTTCCGGGTCCTGCACTTTGGCCACAACAACCCCCTGCAGTGCTACAGGCTGGGGACAGAGCGGGCAGTGGCCAGGCAGAAAGGGACCTGGGGGTACTGGTCGACAGCTGACTGTACATGAGCCAGCAGTGTGCCCAGGTGGCCAAGAAGCCCAAAGGCATCCTGGCCTGTATTGGGAATACTGTGGCCAGCAGGTTACAGGGAAGATATTCTTCCCCTGTACTCAGCACTGGCTAGGCCACATCCTGAGTACTGTGTTCAGTTCTGGGCTCCTCAGTTTAGGAGGGATGTTGAGATGCTGAAGCATGTACAGAGAAGGGCAACAAGGCTGGTGAAGGGTCTGGAACACAGGCCCTATGAAGAATGGCTAAGGGAGCTGTGGTTGTTTATCCTGGAGAAAAGGAGGTTCAGGGGAGACCTTATCACCCTCTACAACTCCCTGAAAGGTGGTTGTAGCCAGATGGGGGTCGGTCTCTTCTCTCAGGCAACCAGTGACAGAACAAGAAGACACAGTCTTAAGCTGCACCACGGAAAGTTCAGGTTAGATATCAGGAAAAAATACTTCACTGAAAGAGTGATTAGGCAATGGAATTCTTCACTGAAAGAGTGATTAGGCATTGGGTGGAAGGCTGCCCAGGGAGGTGGTGGAATCACCATCCTTGGAGGTGTTTAAAAAAAGAATGGACATGGCACTCAGTGCCATAGTTTAGTTGATAAGGTGGTGTTAGGTCATAGGTTGGACTTGATGATCTCAAAGGTCTTTTCCAAGTTAATTCAGTGATTCTGTGATCATTAGTTTGCTTTACATGAAAACGAAAAATTGCACAATTTTTATACCTTTGAAGGGGAAAATATAAATGGATATTAGCATCATTGTTTTCATAGTCCCGAAAACAGATGGATCATGGATCCATTGAAAAGAAGAAGGAAAGTCCCAGTGGGCTTTTCAGAATCCTATTAGAAATTAAATGGCACACACAGAATGTAGTTTAAGTGCAATGCTGCTTTTGAAACAAAATATTGAGTCTGAGACTACATCAGCCTCATGTGCATTTGGGAAGAAAATCTGAATCACACCATGTTCAGATCCAATAGAAAAGTTATCAGTTTTAGTTTTAAGTGGAGTCCCTCCTTGTACCTCTCTTGCCTTCAGTCAGATAACATCAATTAACTGTACATACAGTCACTGCTTGGTTATATTTGGTAAATCTCAAGAAATCTCTAGATGAGTTTTATTATGCAGATCTTCACTTGTAAGATGAGCAAGTTTTGTCCTTGTGGAAAATGCAGAGGGAATTCCCATAGCAGATACTATTGTACTGTATTAACCTCTCTGGCCTACCTTTCACTTTAGGATAAATTATGTGGCATGGAATAAGTGGACCTTAAAGAATAAATATTTGAATCCCAGCTGAGATTTTTGCAAGGGTTGTACAGGACTGTAAGGGGACTTAAGAGAAAAGAAGTTTAAGAATATTGTGTCATGCCTTTCCACTTACCCATATTTGGAAATTTGGTCATAGACTGGAACTCATATTTTCTAGGGAAAAGGTAGCATTAAAACATTCACTATGCTTTTGAAAGGCTTAAAGATTCATTTAAGTTATTCTTCAAATTTAAAAAAGAACCCCCAGGAGATCAAGTTTTCATTCTTTTTAATAATTGCACAATTATTGTGCAGTTGGCATTGGGAAATGATCTCTGCTTATGGAAGAAGAATGGGCTGGTACCTATTTGGATACAGCTGTACACTGTTTGGGTTTATTTTTAGAACTGAAGCGATAATGAGATATTTCAGATATTTGTGGAATCCTTATCAGGATTACACGAACTCCATAAATCCATCTCAAAAAATTGTGAATTGCACGGTATATTGAATTGCATGATACGTCTATAACTCATCCCTCATGTAACTTCATTGGTTTCAATGAAATTGCAATGCTCACAGAAGATCTCACAGTTTAACCCCTTTGCAATAATACTTTCAAAAGCATGTTACTGATCCTCAACATCAGGTAACATGGTGGTTGAACTTGAAGCTTTATTAAGGCATGGGATTGAAAAGCAAGAGATGTATCTTTAAGTTGTCACAATTTCTTTTTTGTCGTTGTGGATTTACACCCCCC
>VYZQ01007668.1:533-13899 GCA_013400655.1 Mystacornis crossleyi | reverse complement strand
CCCCAATCTAAACACTTTCTGTAGTGTATGTCTTTCTATAGCAGTCCTCAGGATTGCAATATCACTCCAGTTCTCCCTTCTTCAGGCTTCTCTATGACTTGGTCTCTTTCTCACATTCTTTATTCCTTAGTAAAATCACATCTCACCACTGTAAGCATTTTATATTTTATTTATCTTCAGAACAGTGCAAATCAGCCGAAGTGAGTTCAAGAATGCAGTTTGGCTTGGTTTGTTGGGGTTTTTTTGAACTGTCAGAACTGAGAAGTGTAGAAGGTACAGTATACAGAGAAACAGCTCTGATGTTTCCCCACAGATAAGATGATGAACTGTTTACAGCAGTGTGGTTGGTCTGTCAATATTTCAATAAGTTTTTCCTATAAATTGTTGACTGATGATAAAAGCTCTCCCTGTGTCTGTCATTAAACTGCAGAATGAGCTGACAGTGTTTCATTAGAGCTGTGTGAAATAGTGGTGATGCAGAAGGATATAATAAAAATTGTTCATTCAGGACCATAATTTTAGAAAATGTATTCAAATGATTCTTGAGATATCTGAAATTGAGTCATCACTTGAAAACATTCCTATGCCCATTCAGCATCTTGATTGTAGGAACTGCCTCCTTGGTAGCCAAAGACCAGGAAACTCTTCCATTTGATAACATGGTATGTTTATGGCAGACAACCAGAAAGCTGGATAATGGGAAAGAGCAGCAGAAAAGTCATTCACCTTGTCCTAGTTTTATGGCAAACGCAGCCTGAGGCAGCCTCCTGGCTGTGGTAGTGCCTGGGAATTTCTTCTCACAGCCTTAAGGGGCTGTATAGGCTCTTTCTGCAGGCTCCTGAGAAAAGAGTGCTGTACCGTTCACCTGGGCCTCTTAGAGTATTGTCTGGATGTTTTAAATCACAATATCAAAGTTGCTTTTGTTCTGAAAAAAAAATCATGGAAGTATTTCTTGTCGAGTAGGCAAAATGATGTTGGATAGCATGTTTAGTCCAGTAGGGAAATTTTCTGTTGGACTGCAATGCTTGTCTTACTATTTGGGTAAGAATTTGGATCAAAACGAAGCAAAGTGATCTCAAAGTCTCCAGAGGTGATGCCTGTTGTTTCTCAAACCAGCATTATCAGGTACAATGCAGGGCTCAAAGAAAGGCAGGCTGCTGCATGTCATGGAGGAGGAGAGATTTAGTGTAACTCCTCACCCAGCAAGAGACCGTTCTTGTTTTCGGGTATGCCGTGCCTTTGAAGACCTGCCAACCCACAGGTAGAGGGACCATTATGAACTGCATTGATATTAAGATTTTATTTAAGTGGCAGCTCTTTAAAATGAAAGGTTCAAATACCCAAAAGTATGTTCCCATTGCTCTGTGAATATAAACAGTAGCTGATCTCTGTGATCACATTTACTTATGCTGGAGAGGAACAGAGAAATAACTCTCTCGTGCCAACCATACTCATGAGTTATTCTACCTTTCCTCAGGAGTGAAGAAAAATATCATCATAGAGATCAGCAGCCACATAATGTACAAAGCATAGTGAATGTGTTGGATGTGGGTACATATTATTTATTTTCTTGAGTTACTGATGACCATAAGCAAGGACACTAATTCTGGTGGTAACATTTTGTTCACCATCAGCTCTTTTTACTTGATATATTACTGAACGTAGCCTTCAGACTTTCTGCCAATTACTGTTTTATTACTTACTATGAAGGATAATTTTCTCATTGACACCAAAAAATCATCAAATATTTGTAGAGAATTTATCTGAGTTATATGACAATTCTCAGCATTCACTGTGATTTCAGATCAGGAAATTATTTCAATTTAAGAAAGGTCATTTAAGCACATGCATGCTGAAGTGCATTCTACATGCCCAAAGTGCTCTTTTGGCTCTGGATCCAAAATAAAAACAGATAAACATATGTCAAGATCCATTTATAAAGTTCTTAGAAATGCCACTGCCCAAATTAAGGTGCAAACGAGACCATATGCCAGTGACAATAGTATGGGTTTATTTGATAGTAAATATGAGAGATAGAGAGAAAGAGAAAGAAAGAAGTAGAAAATAGGTGGGCGGGGGCCAGAAAGAGAGTTACAGGGACAGAATAAGGAAAATATCACCACTCCATGGATCCCAGCTATGCTCCACTGATCCTCTCCAGCTGGTCTCCCTGGTGGTGAAAGTCCCCCCCCAAAAATAATAGAATTCGATGGATTAATATACAATCAGGCTAGGTAGGAAAACCCAGGTGCCTCCCTGGGGAAGGTAGGGGGAGTTTGCCATTTTCTCTTACAACAGACTCTGGGTTTGTTGAATCACAGGCAGTCCTGTGTTGCAAGGCTTCAGGAATGACTCTGGGGGGCACTTTGGGGTGTCTCTGATGGATTATAACACCCCCTCAGCTGCCTTTCACGTGAATGTCCTGTGGATGTGGCCTGTGGGGTTGGGGGTTCCACAGCGGGGCTGGTTTGTGTAACAGAGGATGGGTGTTCCCTGCCTCTCACCAGAGGTTACACCTGAAACCTCCTCCCCTCTGCCTCATATTGAGGGGGGGGATGGACGGGTGAGTCTGTGTAATCCTGGTTTCTGTGGGCTGTGGTCTCCCCCACCCCAAACTCAGCCAGGGAAGAATCTTTGCTGTGTTTGGCTTTTCTGTGGATGCATTCTTCTTTTTCAGCCACGTGTTTTCCTAGGCCTGATTAAAGAATGGGTTTTCCCTTTATCTAATCTTAGTTGTTTAACTTACAGTCCAAAGTTCTAGTCAGGTATCTTCAGGGAGGCTTCTTTGGTTGTACCTTCTTTATACATTTTGTGTTAAAATGAGCAAAACTTTTTATCAGTGTTTGAGGCATGAGCTATTTCAGTCTCTGACAATACAAGAGCAGGTTCAAAGGCAGAGATAAAAGAAATGCATTTGGACGTAGCGTTCTAAGTATGCCACAGTAATAAATTCACTTTTTAAAAATTATTTGTTTGTGATGACCATAATACTTGCATATCAAAAAGAATCTGTGAGGCATATCCTTTACTCTGTACTCTTTATGTTAACAAACAATAATAAAGTTTTACTTTTCTTGCTATTATGTTTGAATGATAGCAAAGCTTAATTTATTCCCAGTAAATTTTCATAAAATAGAGTTAAGGGAAGTAAGCCACATTTTAAATTCAAACTTAATAATGTTCTAGAGTTGTGATTGTATAGAACTTGGTTCATCTGTCAGTGACAACTAATGGGGTTCCCTTCAATTCAGTTGAAGTTTATTTAGCTTAAAAATTATATCAGTCATAGTTCTATATTTTCCTCCTTAGGCATAAAGAAAGAAAGTAGATCTGAATGTAAAGTGTTTTCCCTAAAGTCACATAACCTACTGATCGTAAAAGAATGAAGCTTTTCAGAACAAAGAATATTTGTCATATGTTGAAGTACTATAAATTGATTTTAAAAAATACTTTTCCATGTTGTGAAGGGAAGGAAATAGAAATTGTGCTTCACAATAGAGCATCTACCCTGTGACTACCCTATTCTAAATACTGCAGAATTTAAAGAGCTCATTGTTCAATGAAAGGCAATTTGATAATTGAAATTGAGCTTCTTTTTGAAATGTGGGAGATCCTGACTCTGAGTTGAATCTGAGTTTAATCATGACCAAGCAAGATTTTCTGGTGTGGTAGGAATACAGATTTTGTTCTCTGCTTCGTTTAACTGTGAAAACGATTGAGCTATATCATCACAGTAAACTCAAAGAAGGAAGGAGAAGTTCCTCTAAGGAGAAGAATATTTACATAGACCTGAGCGTTCCTCAAAAAAAAAATCATAATGAGGACATCATCACAAAATATTTAATGGAGAGGAAGCAAAAAATGTGCATTAAGAAATCAATTTAAGGACACCAAGAGCTCTGTATCAAGCTCCGATATAAGAAGGTGATGTCAGCAAACAGAAATCAGGTCAGGTTACAAATGATGAATATAAAGAACTAAGGAAAAAAACACTTGGAAAAAAATACAAAAGCTAAGTGTTGGGGGTTAGGATTTTTCCTTTTGTTTCCTTCTGTCATGGAATTTTGTCCCATCTGTTGCTAAGAGACAATAATGACCGGTACTTAGGAGAGACAAAAGATATAGCCAAGGGGGAGGAGTGTAGCTGGTTGCCCTACTGTAGCTGAGAGGCTTTCTCTTGGGAAGGGCAGAGATACCGAGAGATTTTGGCTGGGGGGTGAGGGACTGGGCTCAGCTGCTCTTGCTCTCTTGTTCTCCGGATTGGAGCAGAGACAGCCAGTCTATGGTCACTGACTGGAGGGTTCACTGTCTCTACAGAACTTTTGTCCTCCCACTGTTTCTCCTTCTGTGGGTAAGCCTTTGATTGTTAGAGCAGCTGTTGAACGGGGGCTATTAATACCCGATCTTACTGGAAAGGACCCTCACCATCCATTCGAGTGTCTCAGGGGAAAACCTGGGACCCCGACCCCTCCCGCCCCCCATTCCTGAAGGGCGTGTCTCCCCAGCTGCCTGCGGCATCCATGTCCCACTGATTTCTGCTGCTGCCTCGGGCTTTTTCGCTACACTCTAACCCAGTACCCTGTGTCCACCTGACCCCTGCGGCTACTTCTAAGGCTGTGGAGTTTTCTGTTATGTTTTGTTAGCCACCCTGGGGTGTGAGCCAGCCTCTGCCATCCCAGCCGCTGCTCCGAGGTTCCAGCTACAGCCCATTTTCGCCATCCAGCCTGGCTGCCATTACCATGTGAGGGGGATGTGACTGAGCTCGCGCCACAGCGCCCCCTGCAGCCGCGGGGGAGTCATCGCACCCACAGCGCCCCCTGCTGGCTGTGACTGTAACTGCACCGAAGGGCAAAGTGCTTGCAGAGCGGGAAGAGACTGTTTACTGGATTTTCTGTTCTTGTTTGTTGCTGTTACTGTTGCAGTGGGGTGGCTGCAACCTTCCCTGGGAGACAGCCTTGGCCCATGGAAGAATCAAGGAGACGATATTTGATAGGTGTTTTCAGATTTTATTCCCCCTTGCCGCACATGGCCGGAGCCCGGCAGGGACTCCGACGGCGACTGCCCCCTAGAACAGCTCTAGAACAACTCTCCGGGAGTCCCGTGGACACCCCCTTAAGTACAGAACTCCCGCGAGCTACATTCAAAGTGACCAATAGGGGACAGAATTTTGGGTACACATGACCAAGGGAACAGGGAGAGAGAAATCCCATGACCCAAGCATCCACTTATGCCCACCTCCCCCACGGGGAAGCACCTCTTTATGTTACCCTTGTTGTTGTTTATTTGCCTTGATATACATACACATACTAGTAAAGAACTGTTATTCCTTTTCCATATCTTTGTCTGAAAGCCCCTTAATTTCAAGGTTGTTATAGCTTGGAGGGAAGAGGGTTATATTTTTCCATTCCAAGGGAGGTTCCTGCCTTGGCAGACACCTGTCTTTTGAACCAATATGCTAAGACTGAAATGACGCTAGTATCAAGCATGTCATGAAATATTTATGGTATTACCAAGACAAGAACCAAGGAGTTGGTCTGCAGCTGAGCAATAAGAGATAGTTGGTACTGCCAACTCTGAAATGTGTAATACCTCTTGTATCAGTCCTTGTAAAAAAAGATCTATGCATTTGTGAAGCAATGGGTCATGCTCACCCTGAAAAACAAGATCAGGTGAAACGTTTAAGGAAATTCAGTGTTTCAGATTGCTGAGTCTAGGAAACTTCATCCTGAAGTACTTAAGGAAGTGACTAAAGCAATCTGGAACTGCTAGTAATTTAACACTGTAGACAAGTGAGAAAGAGAATTAAAAATGGAAAAAGCCAGAACACAATGTGTATCTTTAAAAAGGGGGAAGGCAGTGTGGACAAAATTAGATATCTTAACTTGCCTTTCAATTACTGGAAGAATTCCATCCTTTTGTCCCCACTCAAAAACCTTGGAACTGTATAACTGTAGGCACTTGAAAAATGATGAAGAGATTTTTAAGAAACATACAGAAGGCTCTAGATAATTCCAAGTTTCCTTTCTAACAGGATAAGGACCAAGATATTTAGGAGAGAAACAGCAGCTGTCATGTATCTTTGTACTAATAAAGACATATTATAACTTTTTTAATGTTTGAAATTATACATTCATAACTGAGGAATGGAAATAGATGAAACTGTCTTGGAAAAGCTAGTAAGAAAATACTACTTTGGGAAGCAGTTATCAATGGCTCATTCTAGAAGAGGACATTAACTGGAGCTTTTCAGAGCTCCATCCTGAGAATGATTCTGCTCAGTATTTTCAGATAAGGGAATATATTTATTAACTCCGTAAATTACCCAGAGTCAGGAGGAACTGCAAATACACTAGAGGGCACAGAAAAAAAAAATTACCATGAAAAGTTGTGGAAATCAAATGGAAAAATTAAATATAGAAAAATGTAATATGATAGAGGATAACAAGCTGAGTTTGAGTTAACTGTCTGATGGTGTTCAAACAAGGCCGACCTTCTGGGATACAAGAAAAGGAATGTACTCTGTGTACATGCAAAGTAATCTTTCAGTTTGGGGGCCTAGAACACTGTTTATCTTTGAGATTGATGCCTGAGATGGCCATCTAAAAACCAGAGACTTGACAGGAATAAGGGAATAAAAATAGGTATTTATTTGAAGGGCCTTCAAAGGTACACCCTGGGGAGTCCAGAGGCTACTCTCAAGATGGGCCCTGAGTCATGAATTCTTCACACTTTTATAAGTTTTGTTCATTTGCATATCAGGGTTAATTCTCCAACTAAAACTTCAGTTAATGATGTAATTTTCCCCAGGTTTACACTCCCTTCTAAGATGTTGGTTTACACATTTTGGGCCTAGGACAATATGGGTGTTGTTGGACTGCAAACTTAGAGAAGCTTGTTATGTCTAACTAGCATGAGAGAACAGAAGTTAACAGGCTACAAGAAACTTCAGAGTTACACACTAGGCAGTACAGGATTTGTAAAATATAAAAGTAAAAACTTAGGACATCATTCACTTCAAGAAAGATACATGGAAAAATTGAAGAACATCCAAATAAAATCCAGAATGCTCTAAGTTACAGAAAATATGGCTAATAAAGTTGAAAAATAATTTTCAAAGAGAAAGGAGAGGGGTGTTCTCTCACAGTCATATTCAAATATCTAAAAAGACTGCTAAAAAAGCAAAATTATTTCTGTGTAAATAGAGGATAAGACAAGATGTAGTGGCCTTGAAAGCTGGTAAGAAAGATTTACAGAGGACTTCATGAAAACCTTTCTAATGATAATTAAATGCTACAAGAGTAAGAAGAAACAAAGTCAACCTCATTTTCACTTTAAAAACATCTCAGGTAAGTATTTCAGGAGTAACAAAGTGTAGTTGTGAACTCTCTGCAACACAGGGCTGGTTAAGAAGACAATTGTGGGTCCATTCCAACCTTATTTTTTGTTAACTTCAATAGCATGAAGTAAGGGGAGGGACAAAATGACCAGCTTGGGTCAAACTCTTTAGAAAGGAAAGAGGAGCAAAGGAAAACTTCTCGATTATCATCCATGTTGTAGTTCTGTCTCAGTGGTAGAGAATGTTGAATTTGATATTGACCAGTGGTTGGATTTTTTTGTGGAATTGCACAGGTGAAATGAAGAGGAATCAAACATCTATTTCACAGGCTGTTATTTATTACTGTTACTTCCATTGCAACTTATATGTGTGCAATAGAAGTCTTTATCACCCAGTTAATAGTTTTAAAATGTGATAACTGTAGAGAATATTCCTCATCTAAACCTCAGATAATTCTCAGTAGTAAAACTGAGTTCCCTTGTCTTTCAGCCAGAACATAGAACACATCATCTCACAAAACAGACAACCTAGGTCTGCTCTTCATTTGTCTTTTTCCGTCTCTGCTTGTACTGAAATAATGGACAACCCTTTTATGTTTAGAAAGCCTTGTTAAACTTGTTGGTATAACCAACACTGGGTCTGCATCAGCATTATTTCTCTGATTTATAACAATCACCAGTTTATGGTAGTGTGTGTGGTGTAGAAATCAAGCCTTATGGTGCTGAATATAGTTTGTCTTTTGCACAGGCAAATGAGCAATTTTCTGAGCCATTAACAAATGTTAGTCAAGACTTACATTACAGTAATTCAAAGAGTGATTTAGCATATGTGTTTACCATTTCAGAGCTGGCAAATAGATGTAATGATGTTTTGCAACTGAAAGTTTAGTGATATTGGCATGTTCACCTCACTTATGGATACTGGGACTTGACTTTACACATTTTCACTTCTAGTGTTAAGTGTGGAACAACATTAAGCCTGAAAATTTTCATCTGTAGTGTTCAGAGCTTTAGCTGTGTGTAAATCCTGTTTTCTAGTTCATATGTAAACCATATGCAAATACATCATTACCATGCCAGTCATATGAAAATTTTCAAAAAGATTTCTAGCATTGAAGTTCAGAATAGTAAAAGAGGATTAAGGATGCTTGACAGTTAATTGCACACCCTTAAATAACTCTGTAATTTCCTTATTTTTAATACTTTCACTTTAGATATAGAAAAACAATGAAGGTGTGTTTTCATTTTCTTGTTTTGAAAGTAGTATAGCATTCTTTTTCACAGCACTGTTGACAATCTGGAAAACACAGCGATAAGACAATGAGTACTTTCAAATGAAGAGTCAATTAAAAAAATGCAATTTGAAGGCAAAAAAAAGTGCTGCAGGAACTTGAAAACTTTTGGCAATTGTATCCAACTTTCAAAATCAAAAGAAGAGATATGAATAAGGTGGAGAATATGAAAATATGTATCCTTTTCTCTCTACATTAGAAAAGAATGGGGAACTTTTTGCCACAGGAAGGCTGGAAAGAAATCTGTTGAATGTCAGTCTCAGGGGCAGGATGGACTTTTCTGTAGTCATTTAATGGCTAAAGTACTGACCTATGGCTCAGCTTCAGCTTGCTCATGCCCTTTATCTGCCAGTAGTTTTCTTCTTATTGGCTATGAATCTACTAGAAATATTAGCTATGACCAACGGAGTCTGTTAGGTACAACTAAACGAATTGAGTAAGAATAGCACCCAACCTAGAGTTTTCCTGTATAGTGAGGATTTGACATAACTAATCAGTGTCAGTAGGTGATTGGCAAGCTTCTAACCACACCTAGCCTAGTAATTTTTGTTCTTATGTAATACCACAGAATGGTCATTCAGCATCAGCCTTTTGCCCAGCAGGATTGTCCTCCTATCTCTTGTGGGGTATACAGGCTTAAACTGTTCTTCTAATCAAATACAGACACTTGAACACAGGTTTCTCTTTTAGTAATCTGTTTAGGGGTTATCCTAAGGAGTTCTTTTCTTGTTAGTCCAAAATAGGGGCATCAAACCTCAGATAAGGACTGTGCTGTGTTTGTAGTCAGGATATGCCTGGAAGGAATTTTTAACTCTGAAAAGTCATCATTAACTACTGAAATAGCTGCGTGGTAAAATCACTGCTAACCAGCCTATGCTTACCACCACGATTACCTGCTGGCTGTTTTGTTTAGACTAAATGTTTTTTCAGATGCATGAGGTAACTGAATCTACTCTGAGCATATCATGATTCTGTAGCGGGTTGACCCTGGCTGGGTGCAAGGTGCCCACTAAGTCACTCTATCGCTCCCTTTCCCACTGGGACAGGGGAGAAAATAAGATGGAGCACAACCAGCAGGGTGAGATAAGGCAGTTTTATTACAATAAAAGAAAGGAATAAGCAGAGATCTGCACACGCTGAAGAGAAAAAAACGTCAGTCTCTACCTCCCATCAGCAGTGATGTTCCGACACTTCCTGGGAAGCAGGGCTTCAGCAGGAGTAACAATTCCTCTGGAAGGCAAACACTGAAAACTCATGAATGACCCCATTTCCTGCTCTCTCCCTTAGCTTATATATCTGAGCTGACACCATATGGTATGGAATATCCCTTCGGCTAATTTGGGTCAGCTGGCCTGGTTGTGTCCCCTCCCAGGATCTTGCCCACTCTCATCCCCTTTGGTGGGAGAAGGAATTTTAGAGGGACAGCGCTACTTGGCAGTAGCTAAAACACTGGTCTGTTATCAACCCACTTCCAGCTACCTATGCAAAGCACTGTGAGGGGCTACTGTAAAGGCTGTGAACTTTAACTCCGTCAGACCCAATGCAGAGTGCATTTCCAAAACCACGGAAGAAATCTTAATGAAACAAGAACTTTTTCATTGAAAACAACACTAGAAAGTAGAAGAGTTAATTCAGGAATTTTTTGATTTTGAAGATTTTCTTCAATTCCTACTTTCAAGAAAATATGCTTGAAATTACAACAGTAATTTAAATTACAGTATTTTAAAGGCTACTTCAAATGTCTAAAACTGCAGACAGCTAAAAAAGTGTTGGATGAAATTATATCATAAACACATAGAGCACAATCTGTACTTACAGCAGTAGACTGTGAAGACACCAGTTCTTCAAAAACAACAGACTAAACTGAGCCTGAAAACAATCTCTGATGTGTAATAGAACGGTCTTCACTCCTGTGTTCCTCATTTGCTCCTTAAAAATATCAAGATCTTCTAGTAAAAAAAGGAAAAGGTGGTTTTGTCATTTGTCTGATTCTAAAACCTTTCTATCCTCTGATTTAATCACTGGGTACCTGGGCAGGATCCACTGTACTCCTTAACTCTGCTAGATAATTTTTCAGTTTGTTGATCTATTTCTGCCACGTCTTCTGAGTTACAAGAGGTGAGAAATGTCCCCTAAAGGAACACTGAAAGGTAAAGACAGGTATTTGGGGAGATTGATGAAAAAATCAATGATCTTTAGGCATGTTTTGAAAAGCTTCATGTGTCATGTCACCTACAAAACTGTAGGTGCCCAGTGTAAAGCTTTAGGGATAATATTAATTAACATGAAAGAGCTTTGAACTGATTCTTGGGTCTTTTTAGAAGTTTAAATATCTCATCATCACTTGATCTGCATCTTAATCTATAAGTTGCTTTGTATTTATTTCTTTCCTTGGTGAAAGAGTACATTATAAATTAGAGGTAATGTTAAATAGCTGATGAAAGAAAGCCATATTGAAACTCATTGAGTGGAAATCTTAACCTAAATTATAAGAACATGGAGAATGAACTTCATTTTCTCGTACACAAGTAATGTATACCAGCCAAAAAACCCCACAAGCCATCACCCAACTGATCTTCACAAACAGTAAATACAGGTATTTAATTTCTTGAAACATTTTTTCTACGATTATGTGTAAAAGAAAGAAATGAATGCTGATAAAAAGACTCTGAGGAGCAAGGCATCAGCACAATAACAGAGATGAAATTTTTGAATCTAAGCAAGATCAAGAACTGGTTTAGCTTATTTCAGTGAACTATGAATTGTTTCTTTTAACAACGATGAATAGTATCTGAAAAAATGGTAAATGAAAATAACCAATAATAAAAAGAATTAATTTTTAAAAAGAGGAAAAGTCATACAAAATGTAAATAGTTTATTTTACTGTAGCATTATAGAGAAGTATTTTCTTATATGAAACCCTCCATAGTTTGTTGTTGCATCTCAAATATTATATTTCAAATGGAATAAAGCCATGGAAATTTTATATTCAAATAACTAAAATGCAAAGAAAATCCTTTAGTGTGAGATAATACTTCTTCAATGCTTTTGGCAATGTGCAGCTGTTGTTTGTAACCAGTTAAACACACTGAATGCACATGGGATATAACCTGTTCTTTATTTAAATTCTCAGTTAAAATACTAGCTCAGATATTATATTAATTCTGGTCTGGAACTGGAAGCATAAACTAATCACTTCATGTAGGTGTTTTCGACCCTTTGCAGTCTATATCCTATAATATTTGGAGACATTTATTTGCAGAACCTGATGTTTTTCTGAGAGTTAATTTATTTCACTTTGCTTGAGTCAGGAAAATTCACTGGTTTTTATTTTTCAGGTAGGAAAAGAGGGAAACAAACTGTTCAAGTATGTTATGATATAACATTTTATTTTGTTATTTTGGTTTGATTATTTTCCCCTACTTAAAAATGAACAAGGAAATACTTTGCACAGAAGTTATTGTTTAAACTGATCTGACAAGGAAGCATAAAAGTTCTCTTCCACCAGTTTTCTGCTTGATTGCCTATACCAAGTCAAGTCATGAGTATCAAAACTTAGGAGCTTCAGGTAGGTGGCCTTTAAGAAGCCTCATAATAAAAAATGTGCCAGGGTTTGTTATCCAAAAGCTGATTCCATTTGAGTTCTATGGATAGCATAATATTTTTAAATGAAATTACTTTTCTGTGTGTGTTGGAGTACTGTCATCCTCTGTTATAGAAATCCTGTGCCTTGCATCTCTTAAATTATCAACTACAAAATTTTCACTAGTCTTTATTGGCCAGTGGTTTTACTTTTATCAGTATAAATGGTGTGTAACCTCACAGTGAGATCAGTACCAAAAAAAGACCTTTGTTATTGTAGGACTACAGAGAAATTTAAAAGCTTTTAATGCCAAGCTTATACGTCACTAGGGCTAAATACATATTTTTCTTCTTTCATAACTGTTCTCTTTGAAATGTGAAGAAGGAATTTTGAGCAGTCTATTAAAATGACAAGTCTTTAGTCAAAAGGTAATGTGGTTACTTCTAAGTTCTCTAAAACAGACAAAAAATGCCATCACCTGGAATTAGCCTAGTCCAGTTTGATTCCATAGCAATTTGCATAATTAAAGAATTAAAAAATGATTGAAGTTGGGAAGGACCTTGGAAGTCCTCTGGCCCAAGCACCTTTTTCCAAGTAGTGCTTAATGTTGCCCAGGCCTGGTTGGCTCTTAAATATCTCCAAAGCTGGGCTCTCCACAACCCCTTTGGGGAACCTGTGCCAGCACTCAGACCTTCTCATAGTGTGTAGCGGACTCAGTTCGAAACCAGGCGGAAACACCAATGTAGTGTAGTGTGTTGGTTCTCATTTTTTATCTTCTGTGAGATAAGAATTAGGAAGAATGCAAAGCAGGCGCCACATTTTAGAGAATATGAAGAAGTTTATTACTAACAGAATTAAAAGTAAAAAGAAATAACAAAGAATTAAAGCAAAATCCCCTTTTTCCTCCAGCACCTCCCCTTTTTACCCAGCTCACACAAAGGATAACAAATAATGATTTTGGTCAGTATTACAGTTCTTAAAAGTCTCTCCACTATTTAAGGAAAAAAGGTTTTCTTTTGCTTCATGTGGTTTCCAAACTGCTCAAAGGGCAACAGACCCACCCAGAAATTCTGCTGCCGTGAAAAACATCTCTCCCATGAATCTTGCAGTGTTCCCACAACTGCCAGCATGGGCCACACATGGGGTGTATCTTTTT
>VYZQ01007667.1:0-58658 GCA_013400655.1 Mystacornis crossleyi | reverse complement strand
AATTTCAGGATGAGAGGAAATGGCTGTAAGTTGCACCAGGAAAGGTTGAGATTGGATATTTAGGGAAAAGTTCTTCCCTGAAATGTTGGTCAGGCATTGGAAGGGGCTCCATCCCTTCCAGCTGGATTCTCCATCCCTGGAGGGGTTTAAAGCCCTGGGGAGGTGGCACTCGGGGACGTGGCTCAGTGGTGGCCTTGGCAGTGCTGGGGATGGTTGGACTCGATCCTAGAGGTCTTTTCCACCCTAAATGATCCTGGGATTTTAGGAATTAGTAACTGTATGAATCCACACTGGGTTTGGTGCAACTTCCCCAAAACGATTCTATAAACTGACAAGGAGTCACCAAATGCCCTGTCCTTGTTCCATTGGCATTTTGGGATGATCCATCCCTAATTTTTCTCAACCAAAGCATGGAATCTCAAGGCAGCGCAATCCCACTGGCCATGGAGGTGTTGGGTTAAACCCTGCAGGTACTTGATTTATCAGAGATAAATCAAGATAAATCAGGAAATTTACAAATAAGGAAATTGATAAATTACTTCTATTGATAACTATTGATAAATAACTTCTTCTAACAACATCCCAGTTATCCATCTGTAAAATGGCCCTCCTGGACAGGAAAACCAGGATCCTGCCCCATCCCATGGGGATAAATAATTCCATTAAAAACCACTACAGATGCTGCAGGAATGTGGGCTGGAAGAGCTGCTCTGCATCATCCCTTCCATGGCTACTGAGCCTCAAAAAGCCCTTTCAGGCTTTCAGGTGTTTCCTGACCAAGAATTACTTCCCAGTCCCTGATTTTATTCAGGAAAAGTTTCATCTGGCAAATGGGCTCATCATCATCATTATTATTGATAATAATTGTGAGCAGAGGCTGAACTTTGCCTGAACACCCCCCTAAACTGGGAACCGCTCGTATGCCATTGTCCAAAATATTCCTTTTTCATCCCAAACTTCCCTGCCCGGAGCCAGACAATGGATGTGATTTGTTTGGCTTGAACTCCGAGGTCCTTCCTTCCTTCCTTTGCCATTCCTGGCTTTGGCACCTGCTGAGGGCTAATTAGGACAACGCTAATTTGGCCATCTCCTGATTGCAGCGAGAGGAAAAAAACAGGAAATGTTCTCGTTTTGCTGCTGGCAAAGGACTGAAATAGAAATCCATATCCATTCCCGGGAATGCAGGGGAACGGAGCAGCTCCCGGCGTTCCCGGTTCATCCGTGGGGATGTTATGCCCTCTGCAGGGATCTGGGCTCCACACAGCCCTGCCCTTTGCTCCAGGGTTTTCCCCGGGGAGCTGGGATGGATAAATCCCGGGGCTGATAAATTTGGTGGAGTCAGGATTATTTGCAGCTCCTTAAAATCAGGATGAACTCGTCGGAGCTGGGAGTCGATCCCATCCGGCAAAGCTGGCGGAGCAAGGGCCGCACTTGGGAGGGCAAAGAGTGAGAATTTGGGAGGCCAGAGAGGCGGTTTTTGTAGGATTTGTTCCCCGTGTGTTCCTTCAGGGGGAACGTGAGCAAATGTGGGTGAAAAGCACCCAGAGGGAGGCTCCTGCAGGCAGGATTTGATCCGGAGCTCTCTGCGGAACAGCTCGGGAAGGACGTCAGCGCTGGGAAATGCACAGCTGAGACTGTTCCTGTCTGAGCTCCGTTTGGCTCGGGTTTCCCAGGGATTTAAGGAAAAAAACCCATCAGACCTAAGGGGGCTGGATGGGATGGGACACTTCTCTGAATAGCAGCTCTCGTGTGTTAATCGGTGACGACTTTTGGCAGTTCAGTGGAGGTGAGATCGAGATCTCTCCTGCAAATCGCGTTTGTGTCCAAATTCCCGTTTGCCGCACGAACTGTTTACAAACGTCAGCTCTGATCTCTGACTAACTGGTGAGGGGCTGGGGCTGAAAATGCAAATAAAAACAGGAGATGGAGCCCCCAAACCTCCTGCCATGCTGGCAGCGCTTTCCAGTCGTGTCCAACCCCCGTCTCCAGCAGATTTCCAGGAGACCAGCCCAACTCTGGAGTTCAAAACTATTTTATCTTCAAACCTGAGTATAAACCCCAAAATTTGCTGTCTTGAGTGCTAAATTGATCCCGTTCCGTGCCTTTCTACATAAATTGGCCAATATTTACCCACGTCCACGTTGAAGTTGCACATTTTTATTTCGCTGTGCGCTTTAAGCTCTGTCTTCTGCATCCACCCCCTTCTTACCCATCTCCATCCTCACCTCGTCCATTTTTGAGCCTCTCTGAAGGCTCTGGGTAAAGGCATCGCTCACCCAAAGGTTTTCTTAGTCTTAAAAAGAGACGGGCATCGCCAAAAGGTGATTCAGAGAGTTAAAAAGTGATTAAATCCTCTGTGGAGGCAGCTCCTGGTGACCGACCTCCTCTGGCTTAACGCTCTCAGCTAAATTTGGGGGGGAAAAGTGGGAAATAACTGGGCCTGGATCGCTCATAATGGTGAAGAAAAGAAACTCCTCCTGCTTTCCAGCCAGGCAAAATAAACCCAAGCCCCTTTTTGATAGAGAAGGAGCAGATTAATTCAGCCAAAGTGTGGGGTGTGCAGTCAAACAGGGTTTTTTGATTCCCCAGGAAATGCTTTTACCACTCGTTTTGCTGCTTTTTAGTGGCCTCTTCGCCTCCTTGCATGAACTTTTGGGGTTTAAGTTGCTTTTTTGGCTCTTTTTGGGGCAGGGGTGTCCCCTCAGGCTGTGGGTACCTGGCCCAGCTGCTCTTTAACCCTTGGCAGCACGAGCTCAGCATGGAAACGTAACCTTGGCCATGGGAAGAGTTAAAAATCATCCCAAAATCCACCTGGCACAAGGCAGAGGAGTCCAGTTAGCCCCTGTGGCTTCCAGATGTTTCCTGCTGGAAAGCCACGGCCCCCCAGCTGTGTCCAGGGATGTTCCCCCCCATCCCTCTGCTCCCAAATCTGGGACCTTCCACCACCAGCAGCTATTTTGTGGGTAAAACCCACTGAGGAAGTGAGACCCCTATTCCCTGTCTGCTTCCAGGCGCTGGGCAGGAACAGCTGGAATTTTCCTTGGTCCATGGAGCTGTGGATTCATTAGCTGGTGATGTCCGTGGTGGGAGCAGGGAGGGATCTGGCTGGGATGGAATCATTTCCCATGAGAGCCCTCCCGGTGCTGGGGATTAACTGGGAAGGTGCTGGCACACACCAGGATTTTGGCCACGGCATNGGAGCAGGGAGGGATCTGGCTGGGATGGAATCATTTCCCATGAGAGCCCTCCCGGTGCTGGGGATTAACTGGGAAGGTGCTGGCACACACCAGGATTTTGGCCACGGCATCAAGGCTGTCTCTCCAGCATTCCCCCCCTTCTCCAGCAGGCTGGGAATGGGCGAGATTTTGGGAAAGGCATCTCCAGGACGGCTGTCCCAGACTGATACTCCGTATTTTATGACATCTGCTCTGCAATAAAAGCTTGATCCGTGAGGTTTTTTCCCTTCTTTCTCCTCCCTCTGTCCTCTGAGGAGGGAAGTGGTGGAGCAGCTTGGTGGGCACCTGGATCCAGCCAGGGTCGGCTCCCTTTGGAAGCAGCAGGAATAATTATGGAGGAGTTTGGGAGAAGGGGAGTGGGGATGAATGGAAGTGTTTTGAGCTGTGCTAAAAGATGTCACCCTGTGCCGGGAGAATTCACCCATGGACCCAAACTGGATTGACGCTGATTGAAGGTACAGAGGGTGAACACTGGCTGGGAAGCTGGGAAGAAAATGTGGGGAAAAGGAGTCTGCAATTGGTGGGAAAAGCTGGGTCTCCACTGGAGATCGGGGATGTTCCACCCTCTCCAAAACCTTCTCGGTGCTGGAGCAAAACCAACCTGTCCATTACAATCAGGAGGTGTTGGGGTCCTGGGAGAGAGTGGGGCTGTAATTCCTTCAGGGGGAACGTGAGCAAATGTGTCCCAGCATGGATTACTTGGGAGCTCACTGATTTCAGTGGATCCATGGATCTTGTCCAGAGAGGACTCCCATCCCTGGAAGTGGCCAAGGCCAGGTTGGACAGGGCTTGGAGCACCCTGGGACAGTGGGAGGTGTCCCTGCCCATGGTAGGGGTGGCACTGGATGGGCTTTAAGGTCCCTCCCAACCCAAACCATTCCAGGATTCCATAGATACCACCAAAAGGTGAAGAAAGCGGCAATCGTGGATTAGGCTCTTGGAAAACTCTGACCCTGGAAAAACAAGGACTCCAGGCTGAGTTTGCAGCTTGTCAGAGCATCCCAAGATCCTCCCCTGTCCCCTCCCCAGCGCTGACTCCACAAACAGTAGGGGTTTTGAGGACAGAGGATAATAAGGATCATAAAACAGAGAGGAGGCTCTGTGTGACTCCATCAGGACTCTCCCAAAGAAGCCTTGGAATTGTGGTCGTCTGAAGGGCCACGATAAGGCTGTAAATAATTGAAGAGAGCAAACAGTGGATGTGGAGAGAGCTGAGCTGAGAGGGGAAATAACGGGGAGTAATGGGATGAAATTGAGGGAAATAAAACACGAGCTCGGTATCAGGAGTGTTTTTATCCAAGACTTGGATTTGTTCAAGTGTGAAATAGACTCCCAAGGGAAGGAGAGCATTACTTCAGTCATTTAAATGTGCAGAGGACAAAGCCCTGGCTGATGTATTCCCTGGAACAGTTGTCTTGCCTTGGCACAGCACTGCCCAGATACCATCAAATCCCCTTTTTCCATCTCAGATGTCAGAGCTGCTGGTGGGGCTTTTATCCCCCTCAGTTTTCACCAGGGTGAAAAAGAAAAGACCTTCATTTATTTTTTTTCCTCCCTGAGTGGAAAAACACCAACTCCCTCCCAGCAGCAGAAGGCCAAACGGGAACGTTGATGCCGAGGTCTTGTGTGGCTGGAAACAAAACTCAGCCTTTTGTCTGTGACAGATTGAACGTGGAACTTGAAGGGAAGGGAAATTTGTTTGTGAGTGCATGTGACAAATCCGTTTTCACAAATCCTGTGCGGCTCCTGAGCAGAGCTTGTTTTCCTGGTGAATGGGGAAAGGGTGGGAAGAGAAATGAGCTGTTCTCTTCAGGATGGATCAGAGCTGGCTCCTGTCTCGGTGCCTTTCTCGCTGTTTTCCTTCGCAGAGCGCAGATGCTCGGGGTGTTGTTGTTTTTGTTTCTATTTATTCCCCAAATCACCACCTGAATGCTGCTGACAGCTCATCTCTGCCCCAGCATTCCAGCCTGGATCCGGGAGAGTGGGGCTGGAATGGCTCTGCCAGCTCCATGTCAGGGGGTGCTGGGCTTGGGAATGTCTCTGTTGGCTCAGCCCATTCCAAACTCTGCCCTGGAGCCGGGCTGGGAGAGCTGGGGGTGCTCACCTGGAGAGGAGAAGGCTCCAGGGAGAGCTCAGAGCCCCTGCCAGGGCCTGAAGGGGCTCCAGGAGAGCTGCAGAGGGACTGGGGACAAGGCCTGGAGGGACAGGACCCAGGGAATGGCTTCCCACTGCCAGAGGGCAGGGCTGGATGGGAGACTGGGAAGGAATTCCTGGCTGGGAGGGTGGGGAGGGGCTGGGCTGGAATTCCCAGAGCAGTTGTGGCTGCTCCTGGATCCCTGGGAGTGTCCCAGGCCAGGTTGGAGGGCCTTGGAGCATCCTGGGATAGTGGGAGGTGGCCCTGCCCATGGCAGGGATTGGAAATGAGGATCTTTAAGGTCCTGGATTGACTCCTCGAAATCCAGCATCCCATTTGTCTCCCCAAATTCCCAGTCAGGAATTCAGACAAGTTACCCTGCCAAAAATATGAAACGGGGAAATTCTTCCTAACTGGAACACGCTGCGATCCCTGACTCAGTTTCCCACACAGGATTTAGCTGGAATCTCCATCAGGAGATGCTTTGGATGACTGGAAAGAAGATCCTGGACCCTTCATTGCTTCAGCCCCGAGGCCAGGCTGGGCCAGCTGGGGATGAGGGGAGATGGTGGCTTCCAGCCAGGGGTTCCTGGGCTGGTCCCACCTCGCAGTGACTCCACCATGGGCAGAGTTCGCTGAGCTCAGCTGGAATTCCAGTGGAAAATGATCCATGGAGACACCAGGGCAGGGTGACCTCCTCCAGCTGGGTGCCAAATTGAATTTCAGGGCTTGGAGAATTTAGGAAAACGGCCCTTTTTCCCTTAAAGGATCTCTCCAAGTCCATCAGGAGTTGTGTGTTTAGAATTTTATACGCTGTCCACCTGCGTCGCCGTCCCCTCCACGTGAGCTCTGGGTGGAATTCCTCTTCGGATCCTCTCCTCCCTGCTTAATTCACGTCTGTGTGAGAGGGATTTTAATGAATAACGCAGAATTAAATGAGAAGCGGCACTGAAAGCACGATTTGCTCCTCTCTGAGGTGGCTGTTGCTGCTCTCCCCGCAGGACCATCGTGCAGTCGGATGAGAAGCTGGTGATCAGCGCGTCCTGGGCCAAGGACGACGATATCAGCAGGCTCCTGAAATCCCTGCCCAACTGGAGCAACATGGCCCAGCCCAAGCAGCTGAGGCCCAAGAGAGAGGAGGAGGAAGATTTCATAAGGTAAAATATTGGGGGGAGTTGTGAAAGGGTTTCAAGGAGAGCGGCAGCAAAAAGTGGGAACGCGTTTACGGTGTTTTCGTGGCTGTCGTGTCCCCACGTGTGAGGAGAATCATGGAATCATCTGGGAAATGGGAAGGACTTTGGAGATCTTCGAGTCCAACCATTCCCAGCACTGCCAAGGCCACCACTGACCGTGTCCCCAAGTGCCACCTCCACACTTTGAAATCCCACCGGGGATGGGGACACCACCCCTGGCCTGGGTGGCCTTTTTGGGGAAGAAGTTTTCCCAATATCCAACCTAAACTTTTCCTGGCACATTATCTGCCCCCTGTGTTGTTCAAACAAAGCCGTTTGGAGAGCTGTCCTTGTGATCCGAGTCAGGGAAGTGCCTGGGGTTGGGGATGGAAAGAGAGGATTGTTTTAAATCCAGGCAGATCCCTGTCCTGGTGGTTGGTGCTGCTCTGATCGCCCACGCGATGAAGGGAGCAGCGTTTTCTGACCTAATGGAAGTCAGAAAATGAAGGTTGTACTGGGCAGGAATTCCCGAAAGCGGTGTTGTCAAAGGAATCTTTAATTTGAGCCACGGCCTGGTGGATTTCCCCTCCATCCCAACTCCAGGAGCTAACTCAGGAAAGCCAAATGAAAAAACACCAGTACTTCCAGAGGGAATTCTTTTGGAGACAGCTCTCTGTGCCCGGACCAGGTTGTCGCTACATTTCCAGGGCAGTGAAAGCCTGGAAGGAGGCAGATTCCCTTTCCCTGCACGCTGGGAATGGCTCAGCTCCTGTGTGATTCCAGAGCCCGGCACATTCCCATCCCTATTCCTCAATCCCTTGATTGGCACTTGGCTGTAAAAGTGGAGGAGCAGGAGAAGCTGTTGAAAATAACAAGTCTCATTTGCCCAGATTGTCGTGTTCCTCCTTCCCTGCCTGGAAGCCCCGTGACAGGGAGGATGCAGCCCGGAGAGGATGGGATTTGTGTGGTCACAGAAGGGTTTGCAGCTTGGGCAGGGATTTGAAACATCCCCAGCGGAGCAGGGAGAGGCTGCAGAGGTCCCTTTGTGCAGCTCCTGAGTTGAATTTCATGGATTCAGTCCTCACCTGCATCTTTGTCTGCACATTTATCCTTCGTTTCCTTGCCTGGGAAGCCCCTCCTGGTTCTTCCTGTGCTTCCTGAGCCATCAGTGTGGGATACCAGAGCTCCAGTGGGCACCCCTGGCTGAGTAGAAATTCCTGGCCAGGCTAAATCCGATGGCCAAGCTCAGCCTGATGCTGACAGAGGCAACATTTTGATCCCGATATACATTTTATTCCATTTATTCGATTTTCCTGGCCATTAATTGAAGCATTTTGTGACACTGGCCCAGAGGAAAAGCCTATTAAGTCATCCACACTGAATTCCCAGGGAAAAGCTCCTGTGCCGTGGCTTTTTTCAGCCCAGGCTTTAGGACAAAGATCTTTTCTCAGTGTCTGTTTGCACAGAGCATCATCTGTTAAGCCCCAGTTCCTCCCAGTGCTGTGTGAATGCTCCTGTAGCATTCATTTAAATGCTAATAATTGCTCTGGGCCAGATTTAGCCATCCAGGGCTTCAAAACTTCCTCCAGGATGGGTGGTGGTTGAATAGATCCCTCCTAAAAGCTTCAAAATAAAATCAATTGCATGTCCGATTTTTTTGTCATCCTCTTCCCATTTAAGCAGCCTTTTCCCAGCCTTTTCTCCTAACACAAAGGAACATGATTTCCTCACTGCTGCTGCCTCTTTCTTGTGGCACTGCTGATGGATTGGGAATAATCCTGCCTGGACACTGCAATGGAGCCAAAGGGAAGTGGGTCCTGTAGATTCCAGGGGCATGGCTGGGGTGGGAGAGCTTGGGAGAGCTCATTTCATTATCACTTTAAGCTCTAAGATATTTAAAATTTCGATATTTGATGTTCATGGGCCCTAATCCTTGGCCAGCAGGGCAGGACTATCCATCCCTTCCTGGAAAAGGAGGCTCAAGCCTGATGAAATTTGGGAAAACATTCTTTTTGGACATGGAATTACTCAGCAGCATCCTCCTATGAATATTAAAATAAAATGTCCAGAAAATTCACCACCAATTTTTGTCCCACGGCCTCAGAAGAGATCAGTGCAGAGCTTTCCTTCCTTCCCATCTTTCCTGGAACTCATTTGTTAAATTAAAAAGAATCCAAACAAACAAAAAAATCTCTGCAAAAAACATTCCTCTGCCTGTGGACAGAGATTGATTTTGTTGTCTCAACCCCTCGCTATCTCCTGAGTGAGAAGACGTCCACGGGCAGGGAAGGCTCCAGCAGAATTTCCCATGAATATTCCAGTGGGGCTGGGCAGCCAGCGGGACCTGCTGGAGCATTTTAGAGGAGCTCGGAGCTTGGCGAGGAGAGGAAGGGAAGCAAAGCCCAGCCTCTGCCCCTGGATTTGGTTTTTGAAGCTCCGGAGGCTCCTTGGCAGCAGGGTCAGTGTGGAACGGGCTGCCCTTATCTCTGGAAAAGTGATCCCTCAGCTCCTTACCCAGGCAGATCTGCTGGTGATAAACCCCAGAGATGTTCCCGGCTCTGCCTTGGAGAGGGAAAAGCAGTGGGAAAAGAGCTTGGATCTGGTGGTGCAAAAATTCTGAGGTTTGGAGCAGCTCTGCAGTGAGTGGGGAAAGGCTGCTGTGTGCCCCAGGGAGAACACGGCTTTGGGAAGCTCAGGAGGTGTCTGGGAATTCTCATCCCAGGCTGGGATGGAGGTCACCCCTCCACGTAAATAATTCTGGTTGTGGAGCTGAGATCCCAACCCGAGCTGTGGGGATTTTCCTCTCGCTTTCGGCTCCCTACAAGCTCCTGAGTGCAGAACTCAGGATCAGGTTCTCAAGCTTAATTTAATGGAGCAATTTAAAAAACCCTTCCCAGCATTTCCAGGTGCCACAGGACTTTTCCTTTCAGTGCTTTTGGGTTTTTAATGACTGCAGGGAGCTCCAGCTGCCTCCTGCTCCCTTCAGGATGCTGATCCTCACTTGCTCTGCACCAGAGGGTTTGGATATATCCAAGCAATGGAAGGATCCTGCACCAAATCATCCCAAATGGTCAGAATTACCCAACCCCAGCTGTTTGTTGGGATCTCTTCCCTTGGTT
The DNA here is from genome assembly GCA_013400655.1 of Mystacornis crossleyi. Classification (NCBI taxonomy): domain Eukaryota; kingdom Metazoa; phylum Chordata; class Aves; order Passeriformes; family Timaliidae; genus Mystacornis; species Mystacornis crossleyi. Next base: position 48,997 of record VYZQ01007667.1, on the reverse strand, counting down.
TAGGATGAGCAGCGGAGCTGGGGAAGGGTCTGGAGCCCCAGGAGTGGCTGAGGGAGCTGGGAAGGGTCTGGAGAACCAGGAGTGGCTGAGGGAGCTGGGAAGGGGCTGGAGAACCAGGAGTGGCTGAGGGAGCTGGGAAGGGGCTGGAGAACCAGGAGAGGCTGAGGGAGCTGGGAAGGGGCTCAGCCTGGAGCAGAGGAGGCTCCGGGGGGCCCTTGTGGCTCTGCACAAGTCCCTGACAGGAGGGGGCAGCCGGGGGGGTCGGGCTCTGCTGGCAGGGAACAGGGACAGGAGCAGAGGGATGATTCTGCTCTGCAGGGAGTTGGAAAGGCTCCATGAGCTCTTCTCCAGAGGGTGCTTGGAGGTGATAAACTCAGGAGGTTGGGACAGAGCTCCTGGGACAGGTCACAGCTTGAATCACTTCAGCTGTTTCCAAAGGGATCAGGGTGCTGCAAATTCCCATTCTGTTAAAAAAGTCTGGGCAAGCCCAGGAAGTGGAATTGGGAAAGAATCCCAGAATGGTTTGGGTGGGAAGGGACCTTAAAGCCCCTCCAGTGCCATCCCTGCCAGGGCAGGGACACCTTCCACTGTCCCAGGCTGCTCCAAGCCCCGTCCAGCCTGGCCTTGGCCACTGCCAGGGATCCAGGGGCAGCCACAGCTTCTCTGCTGGGGCAGCCCAACTTTCCCTGCCGATCCAGGGGGCTGATGTTCCCCTGTTCCCCCTCTCTGGGCAGCCAAGGTTTTCCTCAGAAGCTGAATCTCAGGTTGTTCCAGCTGCTGTTCCAGACGTCCCGTGGGTGTTTTCGTAGTGTTGGGCTTGAAGTTTTCCATTATTTTTATTCTCTTTTGCTGTCTCCGTGTTTTTCCACAGGTCCTTTCCTGAAGCCTTCATGGGAGGCTTCTCCCTTCATTTCCCTCCCCCATTTTCAGCTTTTCTGGCTCTTCCCTTGTTTCTTTCTCTCTGTAGGATAAAAGATCTCCCTTTCCAATCCCTCAGGCTCTATTTATTATATCCACAATACTTTTAAGGGGTGAAAGGATGGGTTTGTAAGATGGGCAGCGAACTGGAGACCCTTTTTTCCCTCTGGGAACACTTTTTTCCCTATCCTGGGACTATGGATCTGAGTTTTCCACAGGTGTGAATCATTTCCCTTTGATGAGTCTGCTCCTTTATGGGAAAGGAGTTTTTAGACTTTTTCCTACAGGAAAATGTGCCTCATCCCAAGCACAATTGATATAAATCCTGTTACTCTCAGGAGTTTCACCTCAGAGGTGTAAAACTGAGTGAGTTCCTGGATTTTCCCTCCATATCCCAGAAGTTTCCTTCTGCTTTTGCTCATCTTATGAAGGCAAAGGAGTTTTGGAGGATTTGGCCTCGATTTGGGGGTTATTTTTGAGGATTACATAAATTCAGAACCTGAATCCAGGAAGAACCTTCAGTTTCATTAATCCTTCAAATGGCATTGTTAATCTCAGAAAGATCATTTTTAAGGGAGCCTATTTTTAATTTTTTGCCTCGAATGAATTCAACTGAGCCATTTAAAACCATTTCATAGTTGGGGGGTGTTTTTGTGGTGTTTTTTTTTCCTCAAGTGCCAGAGAATTCCCACAAATCTGGGGATAAAATCTGGAAATAAAAGACCAGAAAGAGCCACTGCTGGGGTGATTTTGCTGCACTCCTTGGAGCTCTTCTGCTCAGTGGTGATTCCTCATGGCGAGCTCAGAAAAGAGCTGATGGTGGAGATTTGCAGAGCTGGATGGAAGTGGAATTCGAATTCCCGACAAAAAGAGCAGCTAATGATGGGAAAAGTGTGCTGAGGACCAGAGGAAATGTCCCTCACCTGGAGCCTGGCAGTGAAATGCACCTGGGTTCAGCTGGGAGCTCTTGGAATTGGGTGTAGGAGCCGTGTCCTGATTTTTTTCCATTCTAATGATGCCCAAAAAGTCGTGTGGAGTCTCCTCTTCTACCTCCAAAATCAGAATATTTGCCATGGGAATACTCGTGGGACACAACCAAACATTTTCTTCATGGAGACAAGGATTGGGAAAGCTAAATCTAGATGGAAAACATGGAATGTGGCAGAAGATCACACCTGGAAAGGATTTTTTCCAGCTCTTTTGGGTTAAACACGTTTCTCTTGGTCGTTATTTTTCACCAGGTGGGATCTCCTTGCAAGTCAAATAATTCTTGGATTGATATTCCAAATCATTTATCTGTCATGATCAGCCATTGGGGATCATTCACCAGGGATTTGTTTTAATGGATGTGGGGGGGAAAAAAGGTGATTCAGGGATTGGGAGAGCTGATTTCCAGGGAAAGATGGAAAAGTGTTATTTATGGAAATCCCAGGGAGACACGGGAAGCACCTGCAAGGCGTGAATTCCCTGTGGGATGAGGAGGGATGGAGTTTGGTTGGGACGGAGTTTGGAACTATGAGGAGTGAGGTGGAATTCCAGGACTGTAAAAACAGGGAGAAGGATGGGAAAGAGCTCCCTGGGACAGAGGGAGTTTTCTCTGGAACTCCCTCGGACGACATCCCCGGGCTGGTCCCACAAGGGCCGGTTCGGCCTTCCCTGAGTGTAACTGAGGCCTCCTCCTGCTGTCCCCGATTCCACATTCCCTGAGGGGGGCTTTGCTTTCCATTTCAGGGCTGCTTTTGGCAAAGAGTCCGAAGTCCTGATTGGGAATTTGGGAGACAAACTGATCCCTCAGCAGGAGATCCTGCGGGATGTCAGCGACCTCAAGGCCTTGGCCAACCTGCACGAGAGCCTGGAGTGGCTGGCAGGGCGCACCAAGGCAGCTTTCTCCAGCCTCTCAGCGTCCCAGAGTAAGTAATTCCCGTGGGAAGCCTCTGCCTGGGGATTGGAACAGCACAAATACGGGATTTCAGCAGGAATGGGCACCTTTTGGTCCTGCTTTTTTTGTGCCAGAGGGAAGCAGAAAGCGGAGCAGTTTCGCCTCTTTGTTCCTCGTGGAGGCTGTGGGAGCACTATGGGAAGGTTCCAGGAGCATCACTTCCAACCTGGAAAAGTCTTTCACCTTTTGAAGGCAAAGGAGTTTCGGAGGATTGGGCCTCGATTTGGGGGTTACTTTTGAGGATTTTGAGGGGATCCCAGGACTCAGGGGGATGTGGTGAGGACACAGGGAATTTCTGCAGTTTGGTTTGTGAATCTGGAGCAGAATCCTGAGGGAAGGGCCCCAGGACTGAGCTCTCCTGGGAGCTGGGAACTGAAAATCAGCTCAGACTTTTTTTTCTGGGAATTCAGGAGGGAAATTCGCTGGTGCTGAATAAAGTCCCGGTGTTTTATCACCATTAAATCATTGTCCCTTTTAGCAGAGCCTTTCTGGGTGACTGAAATCTCTTCCTATGGCTTCTAACTCTGCTCTAGAGCAGGACTTTAAACTCCTCACTCAGCTTTCCATGATCAGTTCCTTTGGATCCAGAAGGATAATTAAGGTTATACAATCAATTAACAATTAAAACCCAAATTAACAATTAGAACCCAAATTACTCCAGGTAGCTTTGATATTCCTGTAACCCAGACTTTGACTTCTCAATACCTGGGTGACAACACTCGCTCTGTTCTCGCTTTAGAGGAGTAAAAACAAACAACAAAATTAAACAAAACCCAGTGGGAAATGCTATCAAAGTTCAGTAGCCAAATATTTATTCTGTAACTGGGAGAGTTCTTGGGGCTGAGGATTTATGTTCTAACAGTCAGAGCTGTTAAAATAAAACATCATTTATAATTCCAGGTCTGGTTGAAACTCAGGCTTTTTAATAAATCAGTATTTTCCGGATATTAAAGGGCACGAGCGTGACTTTCAGGCCTCGGAGAGGATGTCCCACGCAGTGGTGAATAAACATAAAAGCACGGAGTGTAATATTTCACTTGGCAGCGTCCTCCTGACAATAAAAATTCATCTTCCTTTGTAATAACTTCATCCTAAAATGTCTGTACACAAATGCCAGGAGGATCTGGAACAAGGGGAAGAAGGGGCAGTGGTAGGAAGTGACAGAGGCTGTCCTGACCTCGTGCTTATAAATGGAATTTTGATCTTTAACTGTTTCTCTCTTCTGTCCCAACAACTTGAGATTAAGTCCTGGTCCCACTCAGGGCATCACCCAAGTGTTCAGTGGGTGATCAGGACCGGAATTTTTGGTGCAATGCCAGAAATTCCATGATCCCAACAGCTCCATGACGTGGAGGTGGTGGCCCTGGATCCCTTCCGTGTGGGAAGTCAGCAGCTTTTCCAGCAAAGCTTCCTTTGGGTGCACACAGGGAATTTATAAGCACAGCTCTGAATATCCAGAAGGTGGAGCCGGGCGGGTCTGATTTTGGAAAACCCTAAAAAGAGCCGTGACCTGCTGGTGGCTTTGGGGTGGGGCTGCCAAAGGCCCCTTCCCAGAGATAAAAATTCAATAACCTCTGGCTGTGGATGTGCCACAATTATCACTCATTTAAACCCAGCCTTGCTAACGGAGAGTTTTATCAGGCTGTGGGATTGTTCTGTGGGTTGTTCATTATTTGGTGTTTGCTCAGCTGATGGCTCTTCCATGGCTCTTCCCTTATCTGCTCCCCTTCAGAATTGGATTTTGTATTTCCCGAACCAGTCAGATATGACAAAGTAATTTCCTTCTGCTCTTGTCTTTTGAGGGAATACAAACTTCTTTTTAACAATAGCCATTGAAGGATTAAAGTTGCTGGGAGAAGATGAATTTGCTGAGGAAGTCGAGTCAATTTTAAAGAGGTTTTGTAGGAAAATGGCAGTTGGGTTTCCCTTCCTCATCTTCTGTGCCTTGTCAGCTGCAGGCAGAACACACCCTCATCCTTTTCCCTTGTGTAGCTCTGCCTGCTGAGGTTCCCTGAACATTTTAGAGAAGGAATTATTATGCGCCATGGAGCAGTTGGGAAAAATTATTTAAGGTTTTAAACATTTTTAAGACCCTTGCTTGCTGTGTGTAGGGAGGAGGATGAAAGATGAGCTGTTCTCTTCTGGAGCTGGAGCTGCCTTTTAAATTCAGCTGCTCTTGGCATCTCGTGACTTCAGATTGTCGTGATCACCAGGGAATGACTGACAGGCTTAAATTCCAAATTTGGAATTGCTTTGTCATGGAATCGAATGGTTTGGGTGGGAAGAGACCTTAAAGCTCATCCAGTGCCACTCCTGCCATGGGCAGGGTCACCTTCCACTATCCCAGGCTGCTCCAAGCCCCAGTGTCCAGCCTGGCCTTGGGCACTGCCAGGGATCCAGGGGCAGCCACAGATCCTCTGGGAATTCCAGCCCAGCCCCTCCCCACCCTCCCAGCCCGGAATCCCTTCCCAATCTCCCACCCAGCCCTGCCCTCTGGCAGTGGGAAGCCATTCCCTGGGTCCTGTCCCTCCAGGCCGTGTCCCCAGTCCCTCTGCAGCTCTCCTGGAGCCCCTTCAGGCCCTGAGCTCCTCCAGCTCAGATAAATCAGGATTGTCTTTCTCTTCCAGAAGGTTTATTGGAATTAAACTTCTTGTACCACGTGTCCATGGCTGTTCCAGCTCAGTAGCTCCTCTTCCCTCAGCCCCTTCATGTGGAGAAATCTTTATTTTCTCTGTGTGTCATGCTCACCTGCTCTGTGTGGGCCTTGTCTGTGTCATCCTTGATGAGTAATAACAACATTTTAATGCATTTTTCCAGTTCTAACAGGAAAATCAGGCACCAGCCTGAGGAGGGACCTCCTGTCCTGTCACTGCCTTCTCCACAAAGAGAAAATCTCTTCAGGAACAGATCCTGAGGCCATTCCCCCTCTTCTTTATCCAGGCTGTGTCCACAGCAGATATTTTCTCCTGTTCCCCCCAAATTCCAAGGGGGTGTGGGAGATGTTTTCACCTTTTCCTCTGCAGATGGGCAGCTGCTGGTTCCAGCTGGTGGTGGACAAAGTCACCCAGATCTCCTCGGCTCAGAGGAGAAGCAGAGGAAAGGCAGGAAAAGCCCTTCCTGGGTATTTTGTCTGCTTGGCCGTGGCTCATGTCTACAGATCTTTTTGTCAATCCCACATCCTTTCCCCCCCAGAGTCACATTTTGGGTGAGCTACGACTTCATTCAAAAGCAGGGGAGGCAAAAATGAGGTTTTCTACAGCTTTTTCCTAAAATCCTGCATTTCTCTGCCTCTGCCTGGCGTTATTAACGATAACACCAAGCATTTGCATCTCCTTTTCCAACCACAGATCTTAAAATGCTTTTCAAAGGTCACTGAGGGCCATTACAGCATCCAGCCCATCCTGGCCCACTTTGCCCCCGGAGGATCATCAGCCTCTCCTGCGCTTCCCTGCACCTGGAATGGGCTTTGATGGCTGAGAGGGAGCATCCTGCCCCACTCCAGCGATGATGCTTTTAGAACTGCTGTCGGAGCCCCTCTCTGCCGCGGGGAGCTGCCGTTTCCCGTCCCTTGAGGGCCCCTCCGGAGCGGTGCAAAGGGGTTTCAGCACAAATGAAGATCAGGCCCGGTGCGCAGGGCAAATTGCTGCCTTTCATTCTGCAGCCAGGCCACCCAGCAGCGCCGGGCTCAGGCAGGGCTTTGTGTTTAACCCCCTAATGAACCGAATTCAGCTCGGAAATGGGGCTCTATTTCTCTCAAGCTGCAGCTGATTTTATTTTTTTTTTCCCCCTGTCACTGAACTTGTACCACATCTCGCTGTATTGATTGCTCACGGGGAATTGATTTTTTTTTTTTAGAGATCTATTAATAGAGAACCTTATTTAAAAACCAGATTAAAGATGATCAACGCGGGCCTGCCCTGGGGCAGGGGAAGGGCTTGGTGAATGCTGTGGCTTTGTTATTGCAACAAAAGTCAATTTCTGACTAAACCAGAAAAAGCTGCCCATTTCCATCAAGTGCAAACCATCCGCCATTAAATTAACAAGGTAAATCTTGAGAGCTTTGATTATTTGGTGAATATTTTCTGCTCCGATATGACTTAATCTAAACGACAGCTTTTTATTTAAGCTTCATAAATAGCCTTATTTTCCAATATTTCTTCTTTTCCACTGCCTGAGCAGTTGGGGCTGTTCTGGAAGAGCACAAATCTGGGCCAGCTGCCCTTCCCAGGTGCTCTGAACCTTCTTCATGTGATCAACCTTAATTTGCTGTGTCCCCGTGGATGGCCCTGCCCTGGGAACAGGAATTAACCTGGCCTGGGAGCTGCTGGTTCCAACTGGGGTGGACAAAGTCACTCAGATCTCCTCGGTTCAGAGGGGAAGCAGAGGAAAGGAAGGAAAAGCCCTTCTTGGGCAGGGACACCTCCCACTATCCCAGGGTGCTCCAAGCCCCAATGTCCAGCCTGGCCTTGGGCATTTCCAGGGATCCAGGGGCAGCCACAGCTTCTCTGGGAATTCCATTCCAGCCCCTCCCCACCCTCCTCTGCTTGGCCGTGGCTCACGTCCGCAGCTCTTCCTCTTGTCCATCCCACAGCTCAGCCTGTTCCTGCTCTGGGCTGGACAGAGATTCCCGATGTGTGTCCACAGCCAGCTGGGGATGGTGTTTAATGAGGAAATGAAGGAATGAGGTCCCTGCCCGGTCTCCTGGGTTTCCCAGGTGGGAATGCCCTTGAGCAAGGACAGGGAGCTCTGCCATCCTCACCCAGAGTGAAATGGGATCTGTCGAGTCCACACCAAACCAGGGGTGATCAGCTGCTAATTAATCACCAGTTATAGCTTTGATAGAACCACAAATGTACTTGGACTTAGCAAAGCTGCTGCAAACAGCTGAGGGAGAGCTCAGAGCCCCTGCCAGGGCCTGAAGGGGCTCCAGGAGAGCTGCAGAGGGACTGGGGACAAGGCCTGGAGGGACAGGACCCAGGGAATGGCTTCCCACTGCCAGAGGGCAGGGCTGGGTGGGAGATTGGGAAGGGATTCCTGGTTGGGAGGGTGGGGAGAGGCTGGGCTGGAATTCCCAGAGCAGCTGTGGCTGCCCCTGGATCCCTGGCAGTGCCCAAGGCCAGGCTGGACAGGACTTGGAGCAGCCTGGGATAGTGGAAGGTGTCCCTGCCCGTGGAATTGGAACTGGATGGATCTTTAAGGTCCCTTCCCACCCAAACCATTCCAGGATTCTACAGCCACGAGCCGAGCAGAGCAATTCGGGCAGAGAACCAGAGTCCAGCTGGGTCCCTCTTGGCTGAGCTGACTTTTGGAGGACTAAACCCATGGAAAATTTGGAATGGCAAAGTGTTAAATCACCTTCAGGACCAGGAGGGAACTGCTGACCTCCCGGAGATAAAACCCCTGGTTTGGTTTAACTGAGCACGAGGAGATTATTTTGGTTTTGTTTTAGAATTTCGGCAAGGAAATTTCATAGCTTAAATATGGCTCTGCTCCACTGGCGCTCAGGGATTGAACCCACACGGTCACCAGTCACCTAAAAGCTCCTTTTTCCCATCAAAGCGATCTCCTGGTGCCTTCCGGAGCCTTTTTTCCCCTCTGCAATGTCTGCAGTGAAGCTTTTCCCATGGATTGCAGCCTTCCCCGGCCTCAGCCCTTTCCATCAAATATTTAATGGGATGAGGAAACGAGACGTTGTTTTCCTGGCCTGGCTGCTCATTTATGGGTTGTTGTGGGAGACAACACCGGGAATCTGTCCCGGGATCGATCCGGTGCCGCGGGGTCAGCACTTAACTCACCATCATCATTACGCTAATTACTCTCATCCCATCTTTCCTTCCTCCCACCCACCAGCCCTACACGCAGGGGATTGTCATGTAAATAAGTGACCTAATTAGCAAAGCTTTCAAACCGTTTTCCAGCCGGGATCCCGCGTGAGTAATGCCAGGAAATCGGGGTTTTGTGGGAATGACTCCAAGGAGCCTTCTGGCCACTCCAGTTGGTTCATCCCATTAAAGTCCTTTTATCTCTCCTGGAGGAAACGATTCGCTGATGGCAAAGATCGAGAGCAGAGAGTCCTCCCCGCTCCTCCTTGGTGTGACAGAGGTGACGCCTTGCCCTGCCCTGGAAGGGGCAAAATAATTGTCAGAATTAGGGGATTGGGACTCAAAATTACGGCCAGGGTTTGACGTCACCATTGGGTCACTCTGATCTCAGCAGCACTGAAATTCCCTTGGGATTTGGGGGAATGACTCTTAAATAACCAGGAATTGTGGAGAAATCCCCGAGCATCCTGGTGCTTGTCCCTTTGGCTTTCCCATTCTTCACCGGGAATTTGAAAACTCTTCGTCCTTCCCATGGATGTTCCCATTCCCACCTTCCTCTCCTGGACAAGACTCGTTCATTCTTTGTCTCCCAGACCTCTGGGCTGCTCCTCTTGCTTTGCAAGCCAATCTGGTAAAAAAGAGGAAAAAAGCCCTCAAAAAATCAATTTTAGCTATAATTGTAAAAAAAAAAATTTATCCTTAAGGATCTGTTTCACCGTATTTATTTTCATACTTTTACTCCTGGGCATCAGGACACTGATTAACCTCAGGAATTTTATTCCTTTCTCTCCCAGTAAGTCCAACAGACTGGGAAGTGTAAGGTTTTTTTTGGGGAAGGTGCAGCTCAGTATCCCAGAGGACTCTGAGGAAAGACAGGAAAAGGGGGATGAGTTTTTGGCTCGCTGGAGATTTGATGGAAGTGTCTCCACTGACCTGTGATTTTCCCTGTTTTTAAGCACAATTTGGTGAAGCACATTGGGAAACACCAAACGGGGAGAAAAAAAAAATCCTTCCCAGAATTCGGAAGATGAAAGGACTTTTTAAAATCAAATAACTTCTGAGCTAATGGAATTCAGCCCAGAAATGATCATTCTGAGAAGGGCAGATTGTGGGAAAGTTGTGTTATAAATGACTGAAAACAGAAAAAAATAACACAGAGGAGTTTTCCCAGTTGAGGAGCAAATCCCGGACTTTTTAGGGAATCCTTCCATAGCAAAGTCAACTCTGTTCCTAAACCCGTGTTAGGATCCTGCTCTTCAGCCTCCCTGCACAATTTTGCTTCCTTCAGTGTATGAAAAACAGCTTTTTAGTGAAAAACACCTGATTTTTATGGAGTTTTTTATATGAACCAGTTGGTTTGGGGTGGTTTTCAAGACTTTTCCAGACTGAAAAGTGCTTAAAGAAAACTGTGGATCAACCAAACTTTCCCGGGGTTGTAGGATGGAGCTCGAACCTCCTCACACACTTTTTATGTTGCCCCTTTGTTTTATTTAACAGATTCCTTTTCCCCCCAATAATCCTTGTTTTTTTTTTCCCCAAGGCTGCATCTTTGCAGAAAAAAAAAATGGAAAACAAACCACTTTTTCCGGGAGTTATTGCCTTTGGAAAAGTGCTCATTTCCTAGGGAAATTTATGCCCGGCGGCCGAAGCAGGCGAGGAGCTCCGCAGGCAGCGCTAACGAGACAATTCATTAAGCGCCGGGCGTACACACGCCGTAAAAAAACATTAATTCCCCAAATGAAAAACTAATCGAGTGTTTAGGCTGCTCTTTATCACCAGCGACAGCCCGGGCTCTGCTCATCATTAGTGTTTACCCAGCTGACGGGGGCTGCCGCCTTCCTTCCCACCGAAGAGGTCGGGATGCTTTTTTCCAGCCCCGTCCCTTCTCCCGCACTTGGATTTAGGGCCACGAAGGAAGTTCTCGGTGCCAGCCCTTCGCTGTTGTCTTCTTGCTTTCCTTTTCCTTCTCTCGTGCTCCTTTTCCTTCCCTCCGTGCCCCTGTCAGAACCTCGAGGAGATTTGCGAGGGGAAAATCCCCGCCTTAAGTTTCTTCCAACGCAGCCGGAATTTTTCTCCTAGAAAACGGGATTGGCGAGCGGAAATTGGCTCTGAGATTTTTTCACGAGCAGCTCTCCCTGAGCTCGTTTTCTGCTTCTGTTCATCCTGTAAGTGTAACTTTGTCCCTTTGGCACCAGTGAGTGCCCTTGCCACGGATCCCAGTAAAAGGTGAATTCCCAGTAAAATGCTGGGAATTTGGACAATTCCGCCCTCCCAGCGCTCGTTTGAAAGTGCCTGATCTCTGAGAGTTGTCCTTTCCTGGTGTTTGTGCTGTTTTAAGGAGAATCCCAGCGTTTTCATCGCTCAACCCACTGTGCAGGTCCATGTTCTCCGTATCCCAGAGCTTTCCAGGGATCAGGACAAGGAGCAGGATTTGGGGATTTGCGTGGGAGACTCGGTGCTGTCGCCGCCTCCCACATGTGGCTGCAGAGGCCAAGTGTCTGCAGGAAGAGGGACGAGCTCATCCTGGGTCCATCCTTATGGGAGTGAAGGATGTGCAGAGCCACGGTCCTCGGAAACCGCCTTTCCCTCTGGATCCATGTGAGGAAGACATCCCAAATCCAGGGGTTAGGTGCCAGATATTTTGAAGGTTGGACTGATGACCTTTAAAGTTCTCTTCCAACATTCTTGATTCCATTCCGTGATCTTGGAAGCCTTGTGAGATATCATTCCTTTCAGTGTTCTTCCCCGGATTTAAACCCTGAAAAAGAGAACAATTTGGGTAAAAAGCAGCAGTATCTGGTGAATATTTGAAGTATTTGTTCATATCTGAGAGGTCCAAATGTTCACACCACAGAGAAGCACAGGGAAGGTGTCAACCCCAAAATCCAGCTTGGCTTCCTGAATTCCCATCACTTGGAAGTGAATCCCGTGAACTGTGGGAGAACCCAAATCCAGCTCCAGCTTTTATGGCTCATTCCAGCCCTTTCCTAGAAAGCTGGAATCCCCAAATGGACCAATTTAGGAGAGGGCAGTGACTGAGCTGTACCTTGGAGTCACCTTTTGGTGGGGCGTGGACACCTTGGTGACGTTCCTGTCCCCTCACAAATTTTGCTCATCAGCAGCAGCTTTCCCTTGCTCAGCTGTGTCCCAGAGGATTTAACAGAGAGGTTGTTTTTAAATAGTGAAATACTTAAAAAATACAGATTTTTTCATGCTTTTTTAGCGTAGAAGTCAGAGGTTTCCTGGCAGGAATCCAGCTGAAATCAGTCCTTGGTGTTGGATCTGATGTTCACATCCCAATCCTTTAAAAAATAATCCCATCTCTCATTCTCCCCAGCTTCACCCAAAGTTTTTTCCTTTACATACCAGATATTCCCCTTTTTGAAGGTGTTTTGTCTCCTTGTGGCATCGTCTCGTGGTGCTAAAAGCTGTGGGAACGGGAGACTCGGAGAACTGAGTCAGCTGGAATGGCAGTGATGGATAAAAACACATTATCCAGCTTTTACCTGCTGGGAACTCAAGCACAGAAAAGAGAAAGCCGTGCCTGAGATCCCCAGGAAAGTCTCCAGCAGAGAGAAGAGTTAACCCTGAGTCTCCAAAGGCTTAGTCCAGCACCTACCCCGTGACAAATTCCCTTTTCCCTGTGTTTTTTGGAGTTACCTCTTCTGGAGAGGAAGGGAGGAAGAAATTCAAAATTTAAAGAGCTGGGAGCTGGGCCTTCAACGCAGCAGGAGTTTCTTGCTGCATCTCTTTCCCAAAGAAACTGGATTTTCCCCAGTTTTCTGCTGGATTTTCCCTCAGCAGAGCTGTAAAATGTCTCCGTGAGCCTTTGCTTTCCCCCATAAAGCAAATTCGGGAATGCTGGGCAAATCCTGAGCATTTTGGGAGTTCCTTCCTCAGGTTCAGGTTGCAGAGTTTGTCTCCTTGGATTGATTTTTGCTCCCTGTGCTGTTAAAGCGCTCGGATCTGTCACTGGTCCCTCTGGTCGCACTTGAGTGGCTCCAGGGAATTGTTCAATAATCCAGAGGTCTGGCAATCCGCATCCATCGATTTACAAGGCACAGCCTGTCAGGAGGCACCGTGCGACTGCAGGACGGCTGAAATCGGGGCTGGCAAGGCCTGCGTTGAGTTTATTTTTCTCTGCTTTGCTGGAATGAAACGTTTCTCTTCCTCAGAGCGGGAGGACTCGGCTGCGATTTCAGCCAGGGAAGAGAAATCCCAAACAAACCCGGGGCTGTCATCCAGCAGCATGGAAAATTCACCTCGGGCACATTAATCCGTGAAGGCTCCGGGGTGATAAAGGCCCGTGGAGCAGGACTTTGGCCAGGGTGTTGTGGTGGCCAGGTGGGCTCGTGTTCAGCTGGGTGGAAATGGGTGAGGAGGGAGGAGAAGGGGGAGAAGAATTGGATGGCTGGTTGGTTTTTCCAGCATCCCAGATTTTTTTCCCCCTTTTCCAGCATTTCAGCAGTCAGAGATCCCTCCCTTTTTCAGAGTGTGGTGTGTTCACACCAGTCCACACCCACAGGAAGGCTCAGCCTTTGCCCAAAGAACTTCCCAACTCCACAGCCAGCTCCAAATGACATTTTTTTTTAACTCAAGGCCCTTTAATAATTTAGGCTCTGATTATTTTTTGCTGCTCCAGCTCATTTGTTGGCTTCGTGCTGCCAAGGATGATGGAGTAAAACTGTCTGCAGTGAGACTTAAAGGAATGGGATTTTCTCTCGTTGGTCCTTTCTGGATGTCCAGAGAAGAAAGGAAAATTGATGGGCTCTGAAAGGCTTCCCAGGAGCTCCAAAAGCAAAAATACACAGGACAAATTCAGATTCATCCCCCAAAAATCCCCACCAGAGCCTCCTCCCTGCCAGGGGGGGCCTGAACCCCCGGAAGGATTTCAGCACTTGAAATAGGGAGCAGATTGTGCCCATCTCCCTCCTCCTCTGATCCCCACTGACAAATATAATTACAGCTTCACTTAAAGTGCTGCAGATGAATTGTGGAGAGGAGAAAAATGGTGTGAGCCTCTCCCTGCAGCAGGAATGAGCTGACTCCTGCTTTTCGGGTGATGGCTCCATCCATCTCCAGCACTTCCAGGGTGGGATCTCCGGAGAGAGCTGGCTCTGCTAAACAGAGATGATTCCTGCACCAAGTTCATCTCCAGGAGGATAAAAACTTCTCCAAATGTGGGATTTGGGGCTAGAAAATGGTGTTTTTTCATGCATAATAAATAAATTCCTGCTTTCTGCTGTCACCAGAGAAGGATCCCTAGACCTGACCCTGAGCTGAAGTCTTGCCACCCTCAGGTGTCACTTGGAGGAAAAACAGCTCTCCCAAAATGCTTCCTGGGAGTCCTCTCTTATCTGGAATTGGAGGTTGTGTAAATAAACCCCTCACCCTCTTGCTGATAACTTAATTTTCTTTGTGGGACGGAGCTCAGTGAACAGAGGAGGCTGGGAGGAGCCTCAGGGAGGGGGAATCCTCGTCATTCCCACCCATCCAGGCTGGACTCTCATTTCCCTCTTTATTCCTCTTGCACTCTCCAGGCCAGCTCATTATTTCCAGCAGTATTTGCCAGGCTGGGAATTTCTCAGCATCCCATGGTTAAAAAAGTTACTCTGGAAATTTTGCTGTGATCTCGGGAGTTGCTGAGGGAAGTTCATTCATGGAGAGAATTCATGGAGTTAATTCATGAAGAGAATTCATGGAGTTAATTCACGGAATGGTTTGGGTTTGAAGGGACCTCAAGGATCATCTCCTTCTACCCCCTACCATGGCAGGGACACCTTCCACTATCCCAGGCTGCTCCAAGCCCTGTCCAACCTGGCCTTGGACATTCCCAGGGATCCAGGGGCAGCCACAGCTTCTCTGGGCGTCAGAAATCCTCTACTTCCATGTTCTGTGGTTTCCACACTTCTTTAATTGTACAGTTCTCTCTTGCATGTTCACCTCTGCTTCAGTTCGATTTGCCCCCCCAAAAATTGGGTTTTTATCTCCTCACTTTGTGTTTTTTTATCTTTCCGGGCTGGATCTGAGGGTGCGTTGAATTTTAGGCCGATTATTTTTAGTGCTTAATCCAAAGCTCTGCTCTCCCAAAGCAAGGCCGTGGCTGTACAAAAGTCACATTTCCTAAAATCAGTGTCCCTCAAAATGGAAGCTGATTGTCAGCAGTTCCTTGGGAACGTACAGACCCTTCCTGTGCAGGGTCGTGTTGGATCTGGGAAGGGGCTGGAGCCCCAGGAGCAGCTGAGGGAGCTGGGAAAGGGGCTCAGCCTGGAGAGAACAATTCCGTGATTCTACAAAGAGGGATGCCAGGGATGGAGAACTCCGTGAGGGAAGGGACAATATTGCCACATAAAGAGGCAAATGCAAATATAGAACATTGATGAATAAGGTTAGGCTGGAATTTCGATCCCAAACTTTGCCTTCCCTGTTGGAGAAGTGTTTTGAAGGAGCAAGGGTAGAAATCTTTTATGTGGCACAGGAATTGGTACTTGAGGCTGTGGGACACGGAGATTGTGGGGATGGGAGTTGGAGATCTGGGAGATCCCCTTGCAATCCCATTATTTAATTCAAGTGGAAGTTGTGCAAGCCTGATTTCAAACTCTGATCACCCCAGGCGGGATGTCAGCTCTAAAGTGCTGCTTGTGCCAGGACCTGGACTCAGATATTTGGGATTCACTTCCTCTGGTTGGGGTGGAATGTGGGCTAACAGCGTTCCTCTGCTTCTGCAGCTCCAGTGGCTGCAGGGAGGAGGTTCAGGGCTCAGGCCCTGGGGTAAAACACAAGGGGTGAAGTTACGGAGTTGGAACTGCTCTGGTGGCTGGGATAAAATCCCAGGAGGTTTTTTAGGGAGGTCTCAGTGGGAAGGAAACGATCCATGAGCAGCTCTTGGGTGTTGCCTGTGGTTTAATTTCTTTTTACTGCCCAAGAGCTGTGGTTAAGGAACAAAACCAAAGGAAGGCTCCTCTGAAGGGATGGGGACAGGCAAAGACTCACCTGAGGTTCACGGGAACATTGTGGTGACCAGAAAGGACCCTCTCACCTCTGGGTGCTGTGCCTCGGCTCCCAGGCAGCTCAGCAAGATAAACTCTCCTGGGTTCTGCAGCCACAGGAATTCTCACCCCAGAGCAATCTCTTCCCAGGCAAATGTGTCCTGGCGGTTGACAAAACCCCTCAGATCCACTTTGGGGCTTAATCCATTGCAGGAGCACTTTGCTCCTTGATACACTCCTGAACTGGGGGTGGAAGGAACCCAGAGTTGGGATGGGAGCACACAGGAGCTGGATGGGATGGAGAATGTCCCAAATTCAACTCTTTTCTCTTGCCAGCCGTGTCCCCAGGCCAGGACAGCCACGCCAGCCTGGAACACCTTCCTGCATCCGAGCAGATCCTGCAGAGCCTCAGTGAGCTGGCCAGGTCCTTCCAGGAGATGGCCGATCGCTGCCTGCTGGTGCTGCACTTGGAAGTCAGGTAAAAACCCAGAATTTGGGGATGGAGGGGGATCTTGGGAGCCTGCAGGTGAAGATCATGTCCACAGGACAGATTTTAGCAGGAGACATAAACTTGTCCACGACAGCATCAAAGGTTGGTCCAGAAATGCCAGATCACCAGATCATGGGTGGCCAAATGTGGGACGGAGGCAGGACACCAAAGGTGGAATTTCCTTGGGAGGTCTGTGTCCTAACCAAAAGAGAATTTAGCAGGAAATTCCTTAATGTGGGTGTGGTGAGGTCCTAGGAGGGGTTACCCAGAGAAGCTGTGGCTGCCCCTGGATCCCTGGAGGTGTCCAAGGCCAGGCTGGACGGGGCTTGGGGCACCCTGGGATAGTGGGAGGTGTCCCTGCCCATGGCACTGGGTGATCTTGCAGGTCCCTCCAACCCAAACCACTCTGTGATTCCATGATTATGGATCAGAGAGCAGGAAAAATGTGATTTGGGGGGACTTTGTCCTTACAAAACAACACAATGGTGTTTTCCTGGTCTAACAGGTGTCTCCAAACTTTTTTTTTTTGATTGCAAATAGGAGCTTCTCCTCCTACTTCTTCAAACAGTAACAGGAACTGGGGAGCCAGCTGGATTTTTTCCAAGGGCTGGATAATTTCATGAAGTCTCTGACTTCACTTTCAAAGATCAAAGGCAGCAAATCCCTTTCTTCAGGCTGCTAGCTGCCCACTCTGGGGCTGGGAAGACGTTTTTCCCTGGAGAATTGTTTAGGCCAGGTGTATTTCCATTGCTTCCCTTTGCTCTGAAGCATCAAATAGAAGGGGATGTCAGAGATTTGATGGATCATCAGTTTGTCCTCTGGTGGCACATCCCCAGCCACGCCGTGTCCCCGTGTGCCCTGCTGGAGTCAGTGCGGAGCTCTGAAAAAAAAAATCCACATTAATTCTTGTCAGCATTCCTTCATCCTGCCATCCATCACCTGCTGGGCTTGGAAGGAGTGGAGGAAAAGGTGGTGAAAGTCTGGAAATGGAGCAGTTTTCCAGCTGTGCTGTACCAGGAGGTGATGCCCGAGGTAACCCGGACTCGTGGGATGGGTTTCTGGCCTCTGTGGCTTTTCATCACACTCAGCTTAAGCAAAAATCCCTAGAATGGAATTTAGGGATAAATTTTGCTGTAATTTAGAGCAGAGCATTGCCCAGCTCCTCCAGTGCTTCCAACAGGAGCTGAGTTTGGAGCTGAGAGTTCACCAGACCACGTCCCTGTGTCCAAAGGGTGGAAGGGATTGAGGAGAGATGCTGACATCAGGAAAACCCCAGTGGGGTGGGAGCTTCCCTGGATCCCTCACTCTGCATTTCCAACCACCTGCAGTGGCAGAGAACAACCCCAGTCCCTCTGTTGCCTATTCCTAGCAGGGTTCTCTGTTCCTACACCCATTCCCTGGATCTGTTCCATTTCCAAGGTGCACAGCTCAGTGGGAATTCATCCACAGAATCCTTGTGTTTTCAGCAGGGACTCAGAGCGCGTTTGGGAAGAGCTTGGGAATTTATCCCACCTCTGGCTGCTGCAGGTGCAGCCTGAGGAGATACCAAAGCAGCCAGGTGGATTTGGGATCACGAATTTATCCCCTTTCTCCTGCCTCAGAGTCCCTGTTCATTCCAGATGCAGGTTGGTGTTGTCTTCTCCTTCTCCACTACCCCTGGCCATGACTCTGAGGTCACTGAGATCCTGCTCCTTGGATTTGTATTTGCTTCCTTAAAGGAAACATTTGGCACACTCAGATCATTCACCATTCCATGGAATCACACCCTGCAGCCGTGGAAAGGTTTGGGTTGGAAAGGACCTTAAAGATCATCCACTGCCACCTTCCACTATCCCAGGTTGCTGCATGCCCCGTCCAGCCTGGGAACGGAAACTTCTTTTGTTGGAATAACCATGAAATTTATGACTACTTCATGTCTGTTACGGGGTTTCCTTATTTCAAAAATAATATATCAAATGATATATAAAATGCTTTTACCCTGGGAATTGCCCTAAATTGGACTTGCTTGTGATGGCCCCATCCAGGGTGTTTTCCAGGGAATATGAAAGCCTGGACATCTCTGTCACAGCCTTGGGCCACTCTGGGGTGAATTTCCTGTCTCCGTGTGCTGACCCTGAGTTATGCCCCCAGTGCCAGGGATTCTCCCCCAAGGCTTTGATTTGTTGCCCTGGCAGGTGAATTTCAGAATCATGGAATCATTTAGGTTGGAAAAGACCTTTATAAGATCATCGAGTCCAGCCATTCCCAGCACTGCCAAGGCCACCACTGACCATGTCCCCAAGTGCCACCTCCACAGGGCTTGAAATCCCTGGGGATTTAAAGGGATGGGGACTTCCCATTGCCCTCGGCAGCCTGTGCAGGGCTGGACAGCCCTTTCCATGAAGGAATTTTCCCTAAAATCCAACCTAAACCTCTCCTGATGGAAGAAGAACCCAACCCTGTTCCCACTGAGTAATTCCAAAAGTACGAAGATGGAATTTTTCCATTCTGCTGTGGACTTTTCTGGGCACAGCACTTTCCTCTCTGGCTTTGAGAGAAATGACTTAAGTACAATTTTTTGCAGAGCCTTAATAGGGAATTCGACTAAATGGAATTTCTCCTTCCATGGAGAGATGATGGTTGGGCACGTCAGGATTTAACTGCGTGGAATTTCTCCTTCCATGGAGGGATGATGGTTGGGCATGTCGGGATTTAACTGCATGGAATTTCTCCTTCCATGGAGGGATGATGGTTGGGCAGGTTGGGATTTAACTGCGTGGAATTTCTCCTTCCATGGAGGGATGATGGTTGGGCACATCGGGATTTAACTGCATGGAATTTCTCCTTCCATGGAGGGATGATGGTTGGGCAGGTTGGTGAACAGGAGAGATTTGCAATAATGTGAAATGCTTGGGAATAGGCACAGTCTTGGAATTTTAATGATAATTCCATGACCCGTGGCTCACTCATTCTGCCAGTGATCAGTTAGGAGGTTTTCATGGAAGGAGTTCCTTTTGGAGCATTGGTATCATGTGGGAAGTTGGGAAATCTTGGGAAAATTCAGCGGGATGATGGGGGTCAGATCTGCCATCAAGGTTCTGTTGGATCCATCTCTGAAGATGGACAGTGCCAACAGGAGGATGCCTTTAACACAGACATCACCACCCATCTCCTGAAGTTATTTTTTTTTAACAGCTTGAGGAAGGAGAAAACCTCTTTGCACCCCACAAATATTTTAAACTGGGGGTTGTTGCATTGTGGTGTTCCTCCCTCGTGCCTCACAGGGTTCACTGTTTCCACTACCTGATCCCTCTGGCCAAGCAAGGGAATTACGCCATCGTGGCCAACGTGGAGAGCATGGACTACGACCCGCTGGTGGTGCGGCTCAACAAGGACATCAGCGCCATCGAGGAGGCCATGAGTGCCAGCCTGCAGCAGCACAAGTTCCAGTACATCTTCGAAGGTCAGGCACTTCCCAGTCCTTCCTTAATAAAGGGTTTTCCGTTCTCATCCCAATGCTCCACGGGATTCCTTTCAGGGATAAAGCAGACCGAGGTGCTGTTGTCACCTACAGAACGTTGATGAGTGAGAACCACGTGGGGTTTGACCGGCTGGGAGAGCTGGGGGTGCTCACCTGGAGAGGAGAAGGCTCCAGGGAGAGCTCAGAGCCCCTGCCAGGGCCTGAAGGGGCTCCAGGAGAGCTGCAGAGGGACTGGGGACAAGGCCTGGAGGGACAGGACCCAGGGAATGGCTTCCCACTGCCAGAGGGCAGGGCTAGGTGGGAGATTGGGAAGGGATTCCTGGCTGGGAGGGTGGGGAGGGGCTGGGCTGGAATTCCCAGAGAAGCTGTGGCTGCCCCTGGATCCCTGGGAATGTCCAAGGCCAGGTTGGACACTGGGGCTTGGAGCAGCCTGGGATAGCGGAAGGTGTCCCTGCCCATGGCAGGGGTGGCACTGGATGGATCTTTAAGGTCTCTTCCACCCCAAACCATCCTGGGATTCTGTGATTCCCTGTTTGTTTGAGGAGAGGGAAGTGACTGCACACAGAGCCACGGGGACCATTCACATCCACTGAAGTTCCAGTTCATACTCATGGTCCTCATTAATCGCAGGCATCTCTTAAGCCCAGGTCTGGGATATACAGATAACCCACACTGGCTGCCTGCTGATGAACTAAATCCTTAATTTAGACTTTTAATCGGCCTCTGGGCTTGCCCAGACCTGTGCAGTGTAAATCAGGCTGGGTTTTTGCTCTTTGTAATGTGACACGAGTGGATGTATCATTTTGGGGGTGGTGGCTGTGTCCCTTAGCCCCCAGCTGTGTCCTTCTGGC
The DNA here is from genome assembly GCA_013400655.1 of Mystacornis crossleyi. Lineage (NCBI taxonomy): Eukaryota > Metazoa > Chordata > Aves > Passeriformes > Timaliidae > Mystacornis > Mystacornis crossleyi. The sequence continues at coordinate 28,528 of VYZQ01007667.1, read as the reverse complement.
ATCCTTCAGACACAAGAAACTGTCAAGGCTGATTGGAGAGAGCCCGTGCGTTGAAATGCAGCTCATTCCTGCTCCCGCAGACGGAATTTACCAGGGAAAACACCACCCTGCATAACGGATTAAAATCCTGTGGTTTCGTAGGAGCTGCAGTGATCCATTGCTCTGCCCAGACAGGGGAAGGGACATTATGCAGAGCCTGATTATAAATCAGTGGTTGTGATAACACAGCTCGGAGTTTTGGGGCAGTTTTGTGCTTTTACTAAAGAGGGGAACATGGAGGAAAGTCCTAAACTGCACCATAAAGATTACTGAGGGTTTCCAGGTGAAATCCAGTTATCCCTTGATCCAGCCCACATGCACCACGTAACAGTGCTCATTTTTGGGTGTTACAATAAATTGTTGGTGCTAAATCTCTTCCCCCTTGCAGGTTTGGGCCACCTCATCTCCTGCATCCTCATCAACGGTGCCCACTACTTCAAGCGCATCAGCGAGTCCGGCATCAAGAAGATGTGCAGGAACATCTTCATCCTGCAGCAGAACCTGACCAACATCACCATGTCCCGCGAGGCCGACCTGGACTTCGCCAGGTGAGCAGAAACCTCGGGGTCCGTCACTCTTGTGGTGTCCACAGGAGCAGAGGTGGCTCCTTCCAAAAGTCTCCGGTGGCTGGGTGAGTGTCGAGTTCAACACGTGGTGGCAATTTTTGCTTTCCTTTGGTCGAACAACATTCAGAGGGACATGGAATCACAGAATCAGGGAGTTCTTAAGGTTAGGAAAGATCTCCAAGGTCATCAAGTCCAAATGTGGATCTCTTGAGGTTGATGTGAGGTCCCACCAAAGTCTCTGCACTTGGTGCTTCCTTGGGGCTTCTCCAAGATCAAAACCCAGGCAAGGAAAAGCTTCCAAAGGTAGAGAGGTAGAACCTAAACTGGATGAAATTGAGGCTTGGATTTATTCCCAGGTAGGAAATATTTTGGTTTGTTGAAGGCTCAGGGTCACCAGATGCAGGCTGACTTGAAGGGACATCTCCCTCAAGTTCTGTTACCTTGAGATAACAGTAACAGCAAAATAAAACCCAAAACTGGGTGTGGCAGACCCCCTGCAAACCTCTCCAGCATTTGGGGATTTATTCACTCGAGGAGGATTGAGGAATAAGCAGAGGGGTGAAGGCAAACCCTGAGCAGCGGTTTGGGCACCTGGACTACAGGGAAGGAGCTCCTCAGCTGGGTCCAGAGGGGACAGCTGAGCCCAGGAGGAGCCAAAGGAAAGGTCTGGAACGTGGAAATGAAGGAATGGGGTCAAATGAGAGAGGTTTGTGTGGCACTTGGATCTGAGCCACCACAAACTCTGGGAAAGCTTGGTGCCGTCATTTGGCCGGTGCTGTTGGAGACCGAATTAGGAGGGAATTTTGGATTCCCGTGGATGAGGAGTGTGACTGAGTCCTCATCTGTTTGGGATCTCCTCTGGGGGTGGGTCACTGCTGACTTCATTTCTTCATATCAGCATTGGCGTGAGGAAGTCGTGAGTGCTGAGGCCTGCAGGAGGTGGAGGGAGAAAGATCAGTTGGTAATTCTCCAAGGAATAAACTTCCAAATTCAACCTTTTCTTTCTTGAATGACCACCCTGCGGTAAAGAGATTTTTCTAATCTCCAACCTAAACTTCCTTTGGCACGACTTGAGGCCATTTCCTCGTGTCCTGTCCCTTGTTCCTTGGGGGAAGAGCCTGATCCCCACCCTCCCAGAGCAGCTTTGTGCAGATTTCTTCCCGTCAGATCCATTCAGCAACATCTCCTTGTGGCTTTCACAACTGCATCACCTCCTTCTTTTCTCTCGGGGCGTAATTCCGTGCTCTGAGGAGCCTGTTTGGTTCTTTAGTTCTTGAGATGACTCCTGAATGTTTAAATGTTCGTTATCCAGATTCTCTGTACATAAACAAGGCTCTGGTGCATCCAAGCCCTGCCCTGCTCACCTGAATTCACAATCACCCGAGCAAGTTCCTCACATCACCCCAGGGACTCCACGTACCCAGGTCTACTCAAACCATTAAATAAACATAACAGTTTCCCTCCAGAAAGCATAAAACGACATCAGGCTGGGATAAAAGTGATTTGTACCTCTGTGATACGGCTCAGGCAGGGATCTGTAAATGCTCTGTGCTGTGGTAAATTCTCCGTTTTGCCTTTTTCAAGATAAAGTGTTTTTTTCATGTACAGGAGCAGGGGCAGAGCTGATGGAGAAATCCTCACTCGCCCTGCTCGTCCTTCCCCCTGCACCTCCTGGGATGAATCCCCTCCCTGCCTCACTTCTCCAGGGAATTGGGCATCACGAGTGGGGCAGGAGACTCCTAACCCTGCCTGGATATTTCTGTGTCCTTGACGCTGAGGGTTCAAGGAGCAATTAGCCTCAATTAACAATCGGTGCGTCGTTCTGCACACAGCCCCTCTCCACACATGAAATCTGAATTCTGGAACAGGTCCCTTTTCTCAAAGTGAACCTGTTTGAAATCAGACGTGCTCCGGTTTGTAGGAAACACCAGACCAGCTGAGAAAGGACCAAAAGTCCTTTAAGATTTTCCTGGGCATCGTGCTTTTGATTTTGCTTTTATTTTCGCTTCTGATACGGTCTTCAAGGATTTTTAGGGGCCTCAAAGAGCACTGGGCATCCCCTGTCTCCTCTGCTCAGTGACTTCAGGCAGAAATCCCACCCAGAGAAGGTGGAAGGGGAAGCCCTTTCTCATCTGAGGCCAAAATCACGTGGAGGATTCACAGCAAAGCCTTAATCCAGGTAACACTCGCTGGTCCTGGTGAGGCTCTTGCTGTTTAAAGCCCATTTTTCCAAAGCTCTGTAACCTGCAGGTGACAACAGCAGCATTTGCTGCTTTGGGAGCGGTCTCACGGCAAGGGGAAGACGTGTTTTAAATGAGTTTTGCTCGAAGTTTCTCAGTTCAAGGCAGGGAAAGTCTCAGCAGAGCATCACAGAGCAGAGCTGGGAGCACGTTTCCATTGGAAAAAAATTAAATTGCCAAGTGGTGTGAGGAGTTTTTTTTCCACCAGGAGAAAGGGTGAAACAGGCCGGTCCTGGCTGCTGAGGGGTCACAAAGGATTTGTAGCATTTGCTAAATTTCCTGCAAATATTAATAGGTTTTTGACTCCTGTGTGTGTTCAGTATCTAGGCCAGCAGAAATGCAGGAGGTTGTTGGGGCTTCCACTATTTTATTAAGGAAAAAGCAGGATTTTCTCCCTGGGTAAAGTCTGGGACTGAGCGTGACTTCCAAATACCTCCAGATTTCCAAAGTTTCACACCCAGAATTAGATTTATGGCATGGGAGGGATAAAAGCTTCAAATCCGAATTTCTATTCAGGTCTTTTCCCTTGCGCCTTCTTTCCTGCTCTCCCTCTATTCCCACCCAAAATTCTCATGGATTTTATGAAGATTTCATCAAAGGCAGTCACGAAGGGTGAGGATTGTGCTTCAGACTCACGCTTAAGTAAAATATCATTGAAAAAAGTGGCTTTTTGAGTCATACAAGTGTTAAAATGGAGTGTTCTGGAGGGCTGCAAAGGGAACGGAGAGAGCAGGGACGAAATGGGAACATTTTCTCTAACAAGTGTCACCGTGACCTCGGAAATGAAGGGTTCTGAGCAGCGCTGTCATTGTCCCCCGGGGGTCTCAGCGTCCCCCCGCCTCAGGTGGTGGCAGCAGAGGGATCCAGAGGTGTCCCCACAGCTGGGAATCAGCTGGAGCTTGCCGTGTGCTGCCGTTCCAGTTGTTCCCACGGCCGCCCCTCCTGCAGGGACCAGGAATCTTTTCCTGCTGTTGAAGACGTTACCAGGGATATTGGCCGTGACACGTCCCTGGAGCAGATGTGGCACCTCTGGTGGATCCCCGACCGCTCTGGAGAAATCCCCCGGGAAACGGGGTGGGGAGAAGCCATCAGAGCTCCACTTGTTCCTGGTTTGGCCGTCAACAAACCCAAATCATGGACTCACAGGAGCACTGAGGTTGGAAAAGATTTCTAAGACCATCCAGTCCAAGCTGTACCCGATGCCCACCTTGTCCCCAGCCCAGAGCACCGAGTGCCACCTCCAGGAGTTCCTTGGACACCTCCAGGGATGGGCACTCCAAACCTCCTGGGCAGCCCTCTACAATGATTTACAACCCTTTTGGGGAAGAATTTTTCCCCAGTATCCAACCCGAGCCTTTCCTGGCCCAGCCTGAGGCTGTTCCCTCTGCTCCTGTCCCTGTTCCCTGCCAGCAGAGCCCGACCCCCCCGGCTGCCCCCTCCTGTCAGGGACTTGTGGGGATCCAGAAGGTCCCTCCTGAGCCTCCTTTTTTCCAGGCTGAGCCCCTTCCCAGCTCCCTCAGCCACTCCTGGGGCTCCAGACCCTTCCCAGCTCCCTCAGCCGCTCCTGGAGCTCCAGACCCTTCCCTGGACACGCTCCAGCCCCTCAGTGGGTCTGGGGAATGCTCCTGTTCCTCAAAACCCGTCTTTATTCCAAGGCCAGGCTGGACGGGGCTTGGAGCAGCCTGGGACAGTGGAAGCTGTCCCTGCCCATGGCAGGGGTGGCACCGGATGATCCTTCAAATCCCTTCTCACCCCAAGCATTCCATGACTCCATGATCCTGTGGAAGTTTAGGATGGAGGATGCAGCTGGAGCTTGAGCTTTGATCAAACCCGCATCAAACTCTGCGTCACTGCTGGGGCGGATCCCAGGGCTGGAGTGCCAGCTTCGGCACTCAGGGCTCCTCTCCTGCCCCGGCTGCCGGGCAGGGCAGTTTTTTGTTCGATTATTCCCAGATTTCTGCTGTTCCCTGCTGCACAAGGCTGTCCCAGGCAGGAGGAATCAGCAAGGACCTGCTGCCATCTACTGGCAGCTGCCGGGGGAAAGGGAGAATTTCAAACTTGCCAGTGCTCTGGAGGAAGACTTTTCATTGCCAGATCTTATTTCTCAGTCTGGTTTTACTCTTGGTAGACACTGTGGAGGTGCCCGAGTTGCCCGAGGATGGAGCTGGTGGAGGGAATCTTCCTCTGAGAGCCGTCCTTGAGCTTGATTTGTGTGTGGGGAGTATCAGGTCCAGCAAATCCTGACCTGGATCCCTTTGTTCGGGGTCAGGTGTCTCTGCAGAGCTCCCGGGATGCTCCTTTGCCACCTGTGGGTGAAGGAAGTATCTCAGATGTTCTCCTTGGGGCTGCCCTCAAGCCAGGACTAAACCTGAGGTGTTTACCAGCATTCAGTTTGAGTAAACCCCACATTAGCTGAGTAAACAGGGCACTCTAATCCCCCCCATTCAGAGCCTGAGTTGTGGGAAAGGTAAAAATCCCCAAATCTTCGCAGTCCGGGTCCCAGGAAGTCCCTTCCCTACGCGGGATCCAGGGACAGGACAGGCTCTGGAGGAAAAGCTTCCCTTTGCTGACAGCATGGGCAAGTTGCGTTGTCTCCATGGCAGACCGGACTCGTGTCTGGAGCACGTCCTCGTTTGGGTTTGCAGCTTTTAATTAACAAAGCCGCTTTAGTTTTCAATTAAGGACTCGCTTACAACAAAATCCGTATTTTCTTCCCCTTTCTTTTCCGCCTTGTTTGCTCCCCCCTGTAGTTTCTGCCGAGCTTTGATCTCAGTGCAGGTTTAATTAGCTGTAATTAGTGGTTTCACTGCATTAACCAAAAATCCCGATCGCAGAGGATTAAAAACCACCCCTCAGCTTGATGCCCTCCTCCTCCCCTTCCTCCTTCTGCTTCCCCAGGGGGATTTAGGGGATCAGAGGGTCCCTGGATGGCCCTTCCCCAGACGGGTGCTGCCCCTGCATCCCAAAGAGCCGCCCTGTTGTGGGATCAGTAAAACTCCCTGCAGCAAATCCTCCATCCTGGGATTTAATTCCCAGTTAAATCTGCAGCTGCCGGGAGTTTTAGGACGACACCAATTTGTGCCTTCGCAGCATTCCGTGGAGCTTTATTATTGGGGTCTCTCCCTGCTTTCAGTACATTTGGAATCATGGAATCGTTTCGGTTGGAAAAGCCCTCTAAGATTGAGTCCAGCTGTTCCCCCAGCACTGCCAAGGCCACCGCTGACCACGTCCCCAAGTCCCACATCTGTGTGGATTTTAAATCCCTCCAGGGGTGGGGACTCCACCACTGCCCTGGACAGCCCTTTCCAGGAAGGAATTTTCCCTAAAATCCCCCTCGAGACTGCCCTGGCCCAGCCTGAGGCCGTTCCCTCTGCTCCTGTCCCTGTTCCCGGCCAGCAGAGCCCGACCCCCCCGGCTGCCCCCTCCTGTCAGGGACTTGTGGGGATCCAGAAGGTCCCTCCTGAGCCTCCTTTTCTCCAGGCTGAGCCCCTTCCCAGCTCCCTCAGCCACTCCTGGTTCTCCAGACCCTTCCCCAGATCCTTTGGCCTTTTCCACCAGGTGCCTCCTCCAGGTTTCCCAGACTTTCAGCTTTTCCAGTCCTTCACGAGCTCCTGGAAGCTGTGGAGTGGCCAAGTCCTTTGCAGAAGCTTCCCAGCTCCTCAGCACAGGATGGAGAGGAGACTTTGGAAGGCGTGACTCTGCTCTTCTCCATGGATGTGCACAGTCCTTCTCCTCAGGGCTGCTCTCAAATCTTCCTCCCCAGCACAACCCTTGAGGCTTCACACTCTGTAGTAACCCCAGAGTAACTGGAGTAGGGGCTAAATTACCACAGCAGTTCCTCCACCCCTGACCACGCTGGATGTGGGAAGTCACGGAGCATCCACTGTCCTTAGGAATCGCTCCAAGTGCCAGAGGAAGGATCTGAGAATACCAGCAGGCTCTGGAAGGCACCGGTCCTGCTCAGCCTTTCCAGTGTTGACTCAGTGTTTGATTTTGATCAGGAATTTCAGCCCTTCCTGGAGGCGCTTTTACTCCTCGCTCTGTAACCTTTTAAGAGAGAGGTTTTCGTGGCCTCTGCAACGATTTTCTCTGCCTGGACGGGGGTGTCTGAGCTGCTCCGAGTAAAGAGATTCATTCAGTTTTCCTAAACTGGAAATGGACTGCAAAACTGAGAGGCTTCATTGACTTTCCCTGGCTCGGTTCGTGGCGTGTTAGAGAAACAATCAATGGGGGTGAACTTCTCAGCCAGCAGAAACCTGGCGTTCCCATTTCCAGGGAACCGGCTCGGGAAGATGGGAATAAACTTTTTGAAGAAGTCTGGTTTGGCCAGAGCACGTTCCTCCTCCGCCTTAAAACTATCACGATATATTCTCCTGGAAATGAATTACCAACAAATCCCTCATTTATCCCCGAGGTGACAGTCTTTTGCTGATATGTGCTTTCTGGAGACTAATAAGTTTTGAATGTCGGCGGGGGGAGGAAAAAAAAAGGAAAAAAATCAAAGTAATTACTTTGTGTTCCCAAGCTCCTTATTTGTGGAGGTGCCTGTGTGTTTATCTCCCTCTGTCATGCTGCATTGCTAATGGTAATTAAAGGCAAGGGATTTTTCTCGCTGGAAGTTTTCCTTCTTATTTTCCACCTGTAGTGATTTTGGCCTCGGTGACGACGCTTTGCCACTGGCCAGTTACTTGTGAACTGCTTTAATGGAAGGTCTGAGCTCGGGAAACTCTGCTTGTCCCGCTGGAATTGGATCATTTTGTTTATCCAGGCCTGTGGAATGTGAGGTGGGCATTGGGGTTTGGAAGCACATCCTGGAGGTGTCAGTCCTGGTGGCCACTGTCGTCTCCGTGGTGGCTCTGGGAAATTGTGGAGAACTCACCAATATTTGCTTTAATTGCACAGAATTTGGGTTGTGGGTGGTGGCAGCAAAAATATGGAGCAAACCCACGCGGTCCGTGGTCAGGGGTGGGGTCTGGATCCTTGGGAAACCCACCCAGGACACGTTGGCTGGGGCTCAGGGGGTGGGACAAGGAGTTCTGCCAGGTCCCCAACCTTGGAGGGGAGTTCAGTTTCTCCCTACACTTCATTTTCCCCAGGGAACATGGAAGATGTTTTGTTGGGAAGAGGTTTTGGCTGGGAAGAGGCCGCAGGGCTTTCCCTGCAGGCCCCTCAGGCTGCAGTCTTAGACCAGGTACGAAGTCTGGATCAGGAGACCAAAAGCTCAGTTTCACCAGATTCTGACAGGTTTTTCATCCCACGGAAGGACGAGGATGAGTGTCAAAGCTCGTTTTTAGGGCCACGTAAGGCCCTAAAATGTGTGTGTGTGGTGGATCCACCACGGGCTTTAGCAGGATTTTGTGTGCGCAGAGAGCAGCTTTGTGTTTGCTCTGAAACTTCCATAGGAACATTCCAGCAAATCCTCTTCTCCCTGTTCAATCCAAGGACCTTCCCCTGATTCCCTGCACTTCCACAGCTCTGGAAATCACGTGGAGCATCACACGAGGGGTTGGGCCGGAGGCACGGAGGCAGCAGCGTGCAGGGATGGAAATGTGATCCAGTGGAACTCCAAGCAAGGAAGAAAAGGGAATTATGTTTGTTTTCCTTAATTAAAGAGGGTTTTTTGCTTTAGACTAACAAAGAGTGGCACCTCCCAGCACAGTGATGGACTTCGCTGGGTTGTCTTATTTGGAATCAGGGAATCATTTGGGTTGGAAAAGCCCTCAGAGATCACCGAGTCCAACCCTTTACCTGTCACTGCCAAGGCCACCACTGACCCCTGTCCCCAAATGCCACATCCACATGGCTTTAATCCATCCAGGGATGGGGACTTCACCAGGGCTGGACAACCCTTTTGAGGAAGAAACTTTCCCTAATATCCAACCTAAACATCCCCTGGCACAACTTGAGGCTGTTCCCTCTTGTTTTGTCTACCTGGGAGAAGAGCCCAACCCTCAGACTGAGCATGAGCAAACATCCGGAGCCATCCCATGGGAATAGATCCCACTGTGAGTGTGTGGGAGTGTGAACTCCATGTCTGAGCTCTCCCATGACCTTGGATCTCCTGTTTGGGTTAGAAACTGGTCTTTTCTCCCATGCTTAAAGGTGGGCTCTGTGCTGGCTCCTGTTCTGGGAGGTTCTGATGAAATTCTCGACAAACGGCTTTGAGGGAAAGGACAGATTTTTAAGAAGGTAATTTGTGTGACATGCACAAAAAAAGAAATGACAAAAAAAAAAATAAAAGGAAGAACCATCAGTGTGTCACGAGCAGCCATCCCAGGCATTTGTCTGCAGCTGGCGGAAAGGGAAATATTGGATTGTCAGCTGGAGATGCATCTCTATTGCCTGGCTCCCACCTGCAAATGGAAGCAATTAGGAAAATGTCCTGCCTTTTTCACAGGAGGTGGCATCCTCCCAGCACGAGCCCCACAGCCAGAGAGGCACGGGCGAGGCCTGAAGGAGCAGATTGCTCTGCCCTGTCAGTCAGATCTCATCAGGACCTGCAGTGCCTCAGACCCCGTTATCAGCTCGGGAATAACTGATAGCAGGGCTGGGTGATGGTGCTGGACTCACCGCTGGTCACTTCTCTGGGCTCTGCAGTCAAATCTGCCCTAAGGGCTCTCTCTCTCCCTCTTAGTTAGATTAAGCCAGGAGTGAAGCTTTCCCACCTGCTGATGCACCCTGGAACCAGAAATGTTTCCCTTGGAAGGGGTGGGAGCAGGCAGGGAATGGCTGGGAGGGAGGAAGACGTCGGTGTTGGGACACAGAGGGACGGTGAGGACGTGGCCAGGTCCGGGCGTGGGGCTTGCGAGGTGAGAGAAGAGAGGAGCAGGAGGAGCAGTGGCCCAGGGCCAGTTCCTGGTGGGATAGAAGAGGGAAAAGGGAAACTGAGGAAAGGACAGGAACGGCAGAAGTGAGAGGACCAAGAGGGTGAAGCCATGACCATTAGGGCAGAGCAGGGATCTCAGGAGAGGGTCCAGAAACAGCAGGGACAGAGTGTTCCGGCTCTTTAAGTCATTATGGGGAGGTTTAGATTGGATTTAGGAACAGGTTTTTTTTTTTCCCAGAAAGGGTTCTGAAGCTGCCCAGGGCAGTGGCGGAGTCGCCATGCGTGGCAGAGTTCAGAACCATGTGGATGGGGCACTTGGGGACGTGGGTTAGTGGTGACCCTGGTGGTGAAATGGTTGCACTGGACACTTGAATTCAGGCAGACTGAGATACATTCCTCCATTTCCTCTACAGTTAATTACTCTTTAATCACCGAGATTTTTAATTCATTGACTTTTGGTCTGGTTTGGAGGTTTTGGGGCTTGTGGTACAAAAGGTACCTCAGGGCTTGTGATACAAAGCCACGTGTTCAGCTGGTGAACCTAAATAATCCTAAATAAGGATTTCCACCAGCTTCATTCCGCAACCAGGAGTTTCATCCTTCACCTTCTGCTGAGGATCCAGGATGCCTGGGGATGTGCTGGTCATTCCAGGTGGTGGGATCTGTAAAATTCCCGGCTATCACTTCATATCTTCAGGGTTTACTCTCCTTGGCCAAAGAAAGTCCCAAGATGTTTTTTCCACCATTCAAATGCTGAGAGCTGGAGCTGATGCTGCTGGAGGCACCTGGGGACTTTCCTTTCTCACTGGTGCTGAAGGATTGATGATTATGGGGGCAATTATCCTCATTCCAGGGAATGTTCTCAACAATCAGCCATCTCCTGGCTCTGGGATCGCGGAATCGTGGAATGGTTTGGGTTGGAAGGGACCTTAAAGATCATCCAGTTCCGTCCCCTGCCTTGGGCAGGGACACCTCTCACTATCCCGGGTTGCTCCAAGCACCTCACCACCCTCACAATAAACCCTTTCTTCCTAAAATTGAATCCAAATCTCACCTCTTTTAGTTTAAACTTTCATTTTGTCCTATCACTATCTGTGGCCTGTGTAAAAAGTTGCTTTCCATCATTTTTAATTAATTCTGTTGAAGAACTGAATGGCTGCAAAGAGTTTGGGATGTAACCAAGATTTTATGGGCTCCATGGGGTCAGTTGGGGACAAGATGCCATTCAGCATTTTCTGACCCGTGGAGGAACAGCTCCACATCATCTTCTCCCCTCCCCTGCTCCCCTTTCCTCCCTCTTCAGCTCGTGCAGTAACATCTTATTTGGGGAATTCGGCCACCCCCGCGGTGTTCCCCAGGAGCTTTCCCGGCAAAGGCGTGATCCATCCGAGTTGGATTTTGGTGTGATTGCCATAATTAACCTCTGACTTCCACCCTCGAGTGAGAAGAGATGGCCCAAAAGGAGAGCTGTGATTTTAGCAGTAAAAAAAAAATATAAACTGAGAGATGATTCATGAAGTGCCAAAGGCGAGAGGCTCCAGGGCAGGAATGAGCGGGGAATGCAGATCAGGCAACGCCGTCTATCCGAGGTGGAGCCTCTGCTGAGGCTGACATTAAAAATTCCGACTCAAATGCGGGAAACATGGAGTGAAGGAGGTGAATTATTGATGGGGAATAGGGATTACCATATCTGACAGATGGAGACTGTCTGAGAACATTTTGCAGAGTGGCATCTGCACCGTGCCTGATTGGCGTCCCTGAACTTTCGCGCGTCAGATGTCGAATATCAACACACAAACTCTGATGGAGCAATTAAATCTGTCCTGTAATGAACCTGGGCCTCGTTTCTCCTGGCTGAGAAATCCACACGCTCAGGTAAAGTCCAAATGCCTCAATTCTTGTTTTTTAGGGAGATATTTAAGTAATGACATCCAAAGCAGTGCACTGAATACACGCACGTATGATGTCGACATTTAGATATATTCAGGAAATTATGTGCAGTGGATCGTCTCTTACTTGAATTTTCCTGAAGGCTGTAAAGCTCCCCTCGTATTTTACAATTTGCATTCCGGATCGGAGCTCAGGTAATACAGAAAAGCTCCAAAATTCAGCTGCCACCTCACGTCACAGAAGTGCATTAACACCTAAAGCTGAAATGCGTCTCTCAAGTGCGCGCAGAAGTCATAGATCAGGCACGGATTCCACGTCGTCACGTGGGGAAGAACAAAGAGGAGAAGGGAAAAAGTGCAAATAAGAGGGAGTTCGATGCTTTGGTGGGGAACAGCTTGGATTGGGAAGAAGCAAGATGGAAAATATGGCTTTTCTAATAGGGTTCGGTGCCTTCGGATCCCCCATTGTTTTCCTAAGCCCAGCCCAACGCGGGAAATGGGTGAATTTTTCTGCCATCTGTAAAAACTGGGGTGCTGGGGGAAATTCAGCTTTCCTTCATGGAGAATGTGCAGATTTTGGGAATCATCAGGAAAATACGCCTTTTGTCCCTGGAGGGCATTCAGGGGTGGAATCTGGGAGGTTACTTGGCGAGAATCAGTATTAGGAAATGTCTCTTCAGCCAAAGGGTTTTTCCAGGGCAGGGCTGGAATCCCCATCCCTGGAGGGATTTAAAGCCACGTGGATGTGGCACCTGGGGACATGGTCAGCGCTGACCTTGGCAGTGCTGGGGATGGTTGGATTGGATGATCTTAAAGGGCTTTTCCAACCTCAGTGATTCCATGATCCTGTGGGGTGGCTGTTGCTGGGTTGGATCCATCCCGCTGGACACGCCAGGAGCTCCCCTCTGGCCCCGTAATCACAGAATGGATGAGGTTGGAGGGAACCCTGGTGGGGTCATTGATCCTTCTCACCCTCAAAGCAGCCTTTGAGACAGCAGAGAAGTTCTGGACGTGGTGTCTCCAAAGCGCCTCGGGAAATTCTCAAATGGGAATTGAGAGAGGTTGATAAATTAATGAATTACTATGGAAAACTCCAGGTTCAGCTCTCCCAGCAGAGTCCTTTGGAGGTTTTGTGCAGTTGGAGATGCGTTTCTGGAAGGAGATGAAAAGCAGTTCAGAGAATTGCTGTGCTTTTGATGGCTCTGAACTACTCCACCAGTCCAGAAGCAGTGCAGGGATTCTCTTCTCCCTCTGTGGGGACCGGTTTTGTTTCCAGGGAGTCACATAAAAAGTGATGTGCAAAGAGGTGCAACTCCAGGGTATTCCATGAGTAAAACCTGTTTTTTCCATGCAGTGGAGAGTGGAGATAAAAACCACATCGACAGCTGTGGGTCTCACCCCGTACTGATATTGCCTTGATAATATTGTCATTTTAAATGCTCAGATTTGTGCTGCCTGGCAAAAGAATATTGTAGTGAAGCTCTGTTGGATGAAAAAGTTGGGATAATTGGAGCTAAACCCACCAGGAATGGCCAGAAGAGGCCACAGTTGTGCTGCACACAGCAGTGTGGGAGCTGCTCTTTTAGAAGTGGCAGGTTTCAATCCCTCTAAAAGCAGCTTTTGCCCTCGGAATGATGGAGGAAAAAAAGCAATTTCAGCCAAAAATGCTGGAAATGAGCAGCAGCTGCCTGTAAAAACCTGTGGCCTCAAACCTGGAGGTTTCCAAACATTGGGGGAAGAGTTGAGAACTGGCAGATTTGGGATGAAATGTTCCTCAGGCCAGCGGCCAGCACAGAAAGCAAGGAGGAGAGGGTTGAAGCTCTTAATCCCTCATCCAGGAAATCCACAGTTCCATGCTGATGTCCACTACTTCATCCTGGTTTCTTTTTGCCCCATTCTCCTTGGGTGGTGGCTGTCGATGTCCTTGAGGTCTTGGTGGTGGTGGCACTGACATGGTGGGTCACTGGGTTGGGTTGGAGGTGCTGCAGGGGTTTTTTTCCTCCTGGTTTGAATAACTCCGTGCCCAGCAGGTCCCTTTCCAATCTCAGCAGTTTCTAGGCTGGGTCGAGGCAGCAGGAGAGAAAAAAAAAAAAGGGCCATGAGGCAAGAGAATCCTAAAAAATTAACTCTTCCATGAAAAACATCTATGTGATCAAGCAAAAATTGTAACAAATTTGATTTGTGGTCAGCTTGTCCACAAAAAAACCCCTCCATTCCCTAATTTTGGAAGCCACCACAGCATTCAAACCAAGTGAACAAAAGTGACCAGAAAAAACTGTGGAGTTTTCAACGATTTGGGGCTGTTTGTCTGACCCCAGCCAGGGGTCCCGAGCTCCTGGAAAGCACCAGGGCCCAACCATGACCTACTACAGGGGAACACCGAGTTGTGGACCCCAACCACAGCCTACTGCAGGCAGACATTGCCTTGATGGACTCAACACAACCTCCTGCTGACAGAAATGGATTTGTTGAACCCAACTCAGCCTACTACAGACAGAAGCTGATCTGTTGGACTCACCCACACTTACTACAGGTGAACAGGAGCTTGATGGACCCAACCACAGCTACTACAGGCAGACGCTGACTTGGTGATCTCCACCATATTTACTACAGGAAAGCACTGGGTGGATGGACCTGACCACTGCCTAATACTGGACCCGACCACAACTACTACAGGCAGACACTGAGTTGATGGACCCAACCACAACTACTTCAGACTTAATGGACCTGACCACAGCCTGCTACAGGAAGACATTGACTTGTTGAACCCAAACACAACCTACTACAGGCACACACTGACTTGTTGGACTCAACCATACTTACTACAGGCAGACACTGGCTTGATGGACCTGACCACAGCCTACTACTGGACCCAACCACAACTACTACAGGCAGACACTGAGTTGATGGACTCAACCACAACCCACCACAGACAGACATTGACTTCTTGGACCTGATCACAACCTACTACAGGCAGACATTGACTTATTGGACTCAACCATATTTACTACAGGCAGACAGTGGCTTGATGGACCCAACCATGACCTACTCCAGGCAGACACTGACTTGTGGGACCCAACCACCACCCACTACAGGTTGACACTGATTAGTTCAACCTGACCATGACCTGCTAGACAGACATTGACTTACTGGACCTGACCACAACTCCTACAGACTTGATGGACCTCACTACAGCTACTCCAGGCAGACACTGACTTGTGGAACTGAACTACAGCCTACTACAGACAGAAACTGACTTGTTGGAATCAACCGTACTTACTACAGGTGGACATTGACTTGATGGACCTGTCCACAGCCTACTACAGGCAGACGTTGACTTGTGGAACCCAACCATACTTACTACGGGCACACACTGACTTACTGGACCCAACCACAGCCTACTAAAGGCAAACACTGGGTTGATGGACCTGACCACAGCCAGCTACTGGACCTGACCACAACTCCTGCAGGCAGACACTGAGTTGTTGGACCCAACCCTGACTTACTACAGGCAGACACTGACTTGATGAACCTGACCACAACCTACGACGAGAAGACGTTGACTCATGGAACCCAACCGTACTTACCACAGGCACAGACTGATTTGTGAACCCAAACACAACTTACTCCAGGCAGACACTGACTCGTTGGACCCAACCACGACCTGCTACAGGCAGACACTGACTTGAGGGCCCTGCTTGAGCTTCTGCCCCAGTTCACTGTTCTGTCCCCATCAGGCAGATCCCATCGTGTCCTTCACCCATCGGCAGCTCCCAACCGCTCCTGGTTTACCAAAGCTCAGCTGGCACCACTGAGCACCTCCCCGATGGCAACCAGTTCCACATCACTTGATCCTAAGTAAAGCTGGGGGGTTGCCACGGTAATTGTTGCACCCAAACGGGAGTGAAAATTGTGGGATTTTTTGCTGACTGGAGCAAGCTCTGCAGCACTTTCCGTGGAAGTGCTGACTCCCTCTTCTTTCAGGCTACATTCATTTCCACATTCCCTCTCGTTTATGCATGAGGCAAGGGGAAAAATCCCTTAATATTCCTTATAAACTGGCAGATGGTATAGATAATTTTTTTTTTTTTTTTTTTTTACTATATGCAGTAAAATGCAAATGTGTGTGGCTTATTTGCAAATGCTGGCATTAATAACTGATATTTAAACAGGTCAGATTAACACTTTTACTGATCTATTAAAAAGATTTTTTCCCAATCATTTGCACACTCAAAATCAATTTTAATACAACATGTAAATTGAATTTAATTTTTTTATATAAAATTGCATTTATCTTCCTGAGCCATTAAATTTACTGTTTAATATGTACTTTCCAGCTCACTTGGCTAGAATTTCATTGCTCTTTATCTGTATAAATTTAATTAGCCCTGATATCATCAGTATATTATAGAACTAATTAAAGATTTAGATAAGTGCTGAGGGTGCTTGTTTAATACCCTATAAAGTTCCATTTGGAGAGCAAGAATTTCCATCTTTCATTAGGATCAGCCGGTTTGGAGCTACAAGGAGTGGCTCAGACATTGTTTTTTGAAGAATTATTTAATGGGGTTTAATGGATTTATCCTTCCTTTGAAAAGCTGTGTAATTACTGTGTCTCCCTGCACGCTGGGAGGCTTGGAGGTGTTCAGGGATGGGTTTTAAGTGCTCCGTGCACATGGTGATGCTCAGAGATCCCCATTTCCAGAATCCCGGGATTGCTGAGGTTGGGAAAGCCCTCCACGGTCATGGAATCCAAGCTGTGCCCGATCCCCACCTTGTCCCCAGCCCCAGAGCCCTGAGCGCCACATCCTTGGACACCTCCAGGGATGGGCACTCCAGACCTTCCTGGGCAGCCCTTTCCAATGTTTGCCAACCTTTTCCATGAGGAAATTCCTGCTGCTGCCCCACCTGAGCCTCCCCTGGCACAGCTGGAGCTCGTGTTCCCAGCAGGGCAGCGTTGTCCAAGTGCTGAACCGCGGGAGGAAGGGAAAGGGAGGTAAGAAGGAACTATTAATAATTAAATAATAGCTCGGGCAGATAAATATCAGGATAGAAAGGAGGAGGGAGAACAGGAGAGAGCTTTGGGAAGGGCAGTGGTGTTGTGCACGTCCCTGACCCTTCCCTTTGCTAATTAGCTCTGCGTTTCAGAGCTGATCTCTCATCTGTGGTTGACAAAAAGCTCTGCAGCGGTGACAGACCCAGTGACAGAGCTGCACGGGGCACCCAAAGGTGTCGGCTGGGGGGTTTTATCCGAAATGGCTTCATCTGCACAAAAAGCAACCCCCAGGTGAGCTGATTTGTATGTAGGGCTTCATGCGCTGTCTCTGTGGTTTAAACTCCGAAAGGGAAAATAATTGGATTTTCTAACGAGGCTGTCTCTAATTAGAAGGCTGCACTTGTGCCCTTTTGAATAAATACAATTGTTTTTCTTGCCTGGCTCTGTACCTGAGCAGAGCCCTGTGTGGTTACTGAGCAAGGGGTGAGGGCTTCCCATCTCTGCCACTTTCTCCTGCCTTGGATAAATGACTTAATTTTAATTATTCTTCCAGCTTTAAAAAAATCCCCCAATATTATCCTTCCATCCCTTGATTATTCATTAAGGGCTGTGATCTGCGGGGCTGTGAAGGACCGCTGTACTCCAAACTCACTCTTATTTCCTCCTCTCGTGCTTTGTTTTCTTTCCAAAACCATTTCTCACTTTGGAACTTTGCACATTTCAGGTTTTTAAGTGGGGTTTTTCTATGTTCTTGTGGTAGCACAGCCCCAGAGCCACCTGTGGCCCCAAATTGTGCCCCGTGGGGTGATGGGGCAGCTGCTTCCAAGGGGCTGTGGATGAGGTGAGCACAGAGAAGATGGAGATCACAGTGACAGGAACATTTCTGGCCTCATTTTGGGGTTTTTTCAGTCCATGGAATCATGTAGGGGCTTCCTCCCCACTCCAGGCACGCATGGGAAGTGTCCAGGTCTCGCTGTGGCGTCTGAGAGGAGCTGAGGTTGCCCAGAACAGCAAAACCATCTCTGATGTGAACTCCCCTAAAGCGCTTTGGGCTCTTCTGGAGGCACAGGAGGAGCATTCCTGGAGCTGTGCCCAGAACTGCTCCGGGTGAACTGAAAATGAAAGGAGTAAACCCGAACAAGTGTCCATCAGGATTTACATTCCCCCATGGATCGGTGTCCTGAGGGTGATGGTATTCCCTTCTTTTAGGGTTGTAGCTGCAATGTAGGATGAGCAGTGGTTGGAGCGTGGAACTGGATCCATCCCTGGAAGTGTCCCAGGCCAGGTTGGATGGGGCTTGGAGCAACCTGGGGTCTTTAAGGTCCCTTCCAACCCAACCCATCCGTGATTCCATGAAAAGCTGAGATGCAGCTGTCCCCTCCCATCCCCATTTTCCGTCTTGTCATCAGAAGCTCCGGAGGTGGAACAAGCAGCTCCCACACTTGGAGATGTTTGATTTCAAACGCAGCTCGCTGCCACGTGTGTGCAAACATCCCTGCAGTCTTCACGAGGGGCAGAAATTACAGGAGTTGCTGCTTTACCTGGATTTTCCTTTGGCATTCCGGGTTTCCAGCACTTTTTGCTTTGCAAACTCCTGGCTGGAGCTCGGCTCTCCTGCCCCAGCTCCAGGGCCCTGTAACCATTCTCAGCTCTTCCCCATTCCCACCTCTAATGACTCCAAAGGGAAAAATGCCCCGTGGGATTTTCTTCTTGGTCAAGCCAGGCCTGAAAATCCATTTATTCTGCATTATTTGACTGAAGTTATCTCATTTCTTGCTGTGTTTTCCCTTTTTTTTTGCACGCACCCATGTCCCCCCTCTGTTTAAATGTCATGGTTCCACCATAATCTGCAAATATCAAAATTGAGTGATTTTATAACCACAGCTTTGGTATTTTGTATCATCTTCAGTTTCTTGCTTGTCCTGTCTGGTGGTTTTTCATAAAATCACAGGATTTGGGTTGGAAGGGACCTTAAAGATCATGGAATTCCACCCCCATCCGTGGGCAGGGACACCTTCCACTATCCCAGGTTGCTCCAACCTGGCCTTGGACACTCCCAGAGATCCAGGGGCAGCCACAGCTGCTCTGGGAATTCTATTCCAGGGCCTCCCCACCCTCATCATAAAATCTTCCTTCCATCCCGTCTCCCTCTCCCCTCATTTATTTTTTATCCCGATTTCCTGTAAGTGCTTCCCACTTAACCTTTGTGACTTTCCCATTAGAGCAGCAATTCCGGGTGCTGCCAGAGCACCTCCCAAATCCCCCAGAAGAGAGGGAGATAAGGGACAGGATTTAGATTGCTCCTTTTTTTTTTTTTTTCATTCCCTTTGGCTAATTCAGTGCCCAGACCGGAATTCCTGCCCGGTGAATCCGTTCCTGCCTGCACCAAGGCAGAGCAGGCTCCATCGGGAAGGGATAATTAAAGTGGGATCCTTTATTCTGAAACATCACACCCAAGGTCCTCCTCTGAAGACTGAGATCAAGTCATTCTCAGGGAAATCAGGATTGCATTTGGAATTCACCTGGCCACCTTTTGAAAACTTCTTTTTTAGGGGGGTTAGAGGTGAATATTAGCATTTAAATGGAGAATGGTATTAATAGCCCTCAGAGGAGCTGGGCTCATCCTGATTGCCTTTCCCGAGATTTTTTTTCCCCTAAATGAGAAAGCTTCTTAATTTTTATTCTCTTTCTCCAAGAACAGAGTTCAAGAGACCATTTTTTAATATGGATCTCTCTCTACATAGAAGCTCAAATTTCCTCCTTGCAAAATGGGTTCATTGTTGGCAATTTGCTGTTTTCTTCTAAAAGTGCTGCTTAAAACCCAACAGACCAAACTGGTTTGGGGGTCAGGTGGCTTCTGCACCTGTGGTTTGCCCATGGGATTTTTTTTCCTGCAGCTGGGAACCATTTCCATCCCAATAAAGGGATATTTAAGCCTCCCTATCTGCTCTTAGCCCAGAGCTGTTCTTTGTGTCCTGGTGGATCTTCCAGGGGCAATTCCAGATGGATAAAGGGAGCCGGCAGAGTTCAGTTTTGCATTATTTGTTCTTAGGTTTGTCCTAAAAAATGCCCAGAAAAAGTTCAAGGCAACTTTGGACCCAGTCCCGTTGCCAGTGGTCAGCAGAGCAGGCCACGGTTGGTTGGGATGTGAGTTCGTCATATGAAAAGTGGATTTTATTTTTTAAAAACTGAACAAATCCTCGTCATCCAAACCATCAAAATTAGTTAATTATCCTGTATGAGCTGCATATTAATGATTTGGGAGTCCTTCACTCCTCATTCCCCAAAATATGGCCATCAGCACCGGAGCTGGAGGCCAGCGGAGATCTTTTTTTACCATCCTGAAGAGCTGAAGGCTTGGAGCAGATTGATGCTTCCTCCCCTTGGAAAGAGCAGCTGTTATTCCGCAGGAATTCGGGAGAGATGCTCCCTAAGAAGCCATTCCCTGGTGTTGTGTATAAAACCAGCCCAACAAATCCCATCGGTGCTTTTCAGCAGGACACAAAGACGGGATGGCCGCCTGAGTAAACGTGGAAGGAAAAGGATTTCCCTGTTGGGATGAGTCCCTGGGACACTTGGCTCCCATCAGCTGCATTCCCACAGTCCTGGAATGGGTTGGGTTGGAAGGGACCTCCAAAATCACCCAGTGGGCGTGGGCAGGGACGTCTTCCACTGTCCCAGGGTGCTCCAAGCCCCATCCAGCCTGGCCTCGGACACTTCCAGGGATCCAAGGGCGAGGAAGTTTTGCTCCAAAGCCCAGGATCCAGGTGCCAGAGCTCCTTAAAGGAAGGAACCGGGCCTAAAGCTGCCCAAGCTGCTCCCTGGACAAGCTCAGCAGCTCAGCTCCTTCCTCACCTGTCCTAAATCTGGGCCGACTGACGAATCCTGCACCTCACAAACCCGGGATTCATCTGTCGCTCTTCTCAGATCAGATTATTTTTTAATTAAAAATTTCCACTAAAATAAAAGGGGAGCAAGCGAGGCAGCAGGGAAGGAGCACAAGGTGTGCATTTTTAATTGGGTGCAATTAAAAACCTGCCGCTCCGGCGTGGCAGCGCCTGCGGCCAAGCCCGATTTGCATGAGTAATTATTCCCTCCATCCCAGAGTCTGCTCAACTTTGCCTTCCTTGTCTTTGAAAGTATTAATAAATATTGATCAGACACTCTCCTGTTTGCCTTCGCCCAAGCAGCTCTGATGGGCTCAGCCTCTGATGTTATCAAATAATGAAATATGAACGAGGGAGTGGGATGAGCCTCTTGTTCTGTGATTTTTTTTTTAATTCAGGCTCTTCATTTTCCTTTCACGAGTGTGTTTGTCCCTGCCATTATAAACCCTCTCCTGATTACCAAGAGGAGGCTGAGGAGGGCGAGGTGCAAGGGATGGAGGGAATAAATAAATGAGGGACAGGTGAGGGGAGATCTGCTCCGAGGAATGCCAAGAAACTGCTTTGTGTTTGTAAAGCTGAGGTTTAAAACCAAGGAAAAGAGTAATTATCAACAGCTCATTCTATCACCTGACAAACAGGTTAATAAATAATTGTATGGGATTAGAAAACCCAAACAAAGAGGGAATTTAGCCCCCCAAGCTTTGTTTTGGCTTTAATGTGGGCACAGCCGAGCACGGAGAAGCTGATTTACCCTTCCCAGATCATCAGCCTGGGCAGGAAGAGCTTCCAGGACTCAGCAAGGGATATCTGGGGGCAGAAGAGAAGGGATCAAAGCAGGGGTGGAACGGGATGGGCTTTAAGGTCTCTTTCAACCCAAACCATTCCTGGATTCCCATAAAGGGGATTTCTGTCACTTTGACTTTCAGACCTGCCCAGATTGGGCACAGGGTGCCCAGAGAAGCTGTGGCTGCCCCTGGATCCCTGAAGTGTCCAAGGCCAGGTTGGAGCACCCTGGGACAGTGGGAGGTGTCCCTGCCCAGGGCAACGGTGGCACTGGATGGGCTTTAAAGTCTCTTCCAACCCAAACCACCGTGGTCACCAGTAAACCTCATCCCAGTCCCACTTCCAATGCCTTTGGAACACTTCCAGGGATGGGGACTCCAGCACTGCCCTATACCAGGGCTGGACAACTCTTTAGGGGAGAAATTCCCTTTAATATCCAACCTAAACCTCCCCTGGCACACCTTGAGGCCATTTTCCTTTGTCCTGTCCCTTGTTCCCTGGGAGCACAGCCTGACCCCCACCTGGCTGTCCCCTCCTTTCCAAAAATCCGTGATTTCGGAGCCCTCATCCTCCATCCAGCAGCCTTTCCTCCACCTCATCTCCCCTGGCTCCAGCAGCAGCTGGAGCTGTTTGGGCCCAGCCTTTGGGGCACGGGAGCAGATTCTCAGGTCCCAGCAGGAGGTGATGCCTTGAAGGTGACACAGGAGGTGACAATGCAGCGCTGTGGAGCCCCAGAGCTCGGCAGGCGAGCTCTGAGACCCTCCGAAGCCGCAGCTGCTGCTGTGATTTGCAGTCTGGCGGTGCTGGGTGCTCTGTGCAAGGGCCCAGCCACGCCCGAGAGCCTCAAAGGCAGCCACGAGAGGAATTCACGATTCAGCTTCGCCGCGTTCGCCCCGCTCGCTGTTTTAATGCGTTCAAGGAGGAGAGGAAGGGAGGGAGGTGAGAACTTTCCCTGGAGCCCCTGCTCCTGGGTTGGGAATAATTTATTCCACCTGCCCTTGTTGTGCTGCAGAAGCCTGGAGGGGTCGTGCAGGGACCTCATCCTCGGCTGCTCCAGCCCCTCTCTGCCTCGCTTTGCTCCTCAGCCAAAAAAGTGCTGAATATTTGGCTGAAACAAATCCTTGTGCCCTGGGATCTTTTCATTTCTCCTTCCCTGAGTTTCCTGAAGGTTGGGAGAACCTCCAGGTTCACCTGGAGGAGGCTCCAGGGAGAGCTCAGAGCCCCTGCCAGGGCCTCAAGGGGCTCCAGGAGAGCTGCAGAGGGACTGGGGACAAGGCCTGGAGGGACAGGAGCCAGGGAATGGCTTCCCACTGCCAGAGGGCAGGGCTGGATGGGAGATTGGGAAGGAATTCGTGACTGGGAGGGTGGGGAGGGGCTGGGCTGGAATTCCCAGAGAAGCTGTGGCTGCCCCTGGATCCCTGGCAGTGTCCAAGGCCAGGCTGGACAGTGGGGTTTGGAGCATACTGGGACTGTGGAAGGTGTCCCACCCATGGAACTGGATGGGCTTTAAGGTCCCTTCCCACCCAAACCATTGTGGGATTTTAGGATGATGTTCAGTAGGAAGATGCCCGGGCTTTGTTCAGCTTTCTCTGCTCGGGGCACTGCTGAGCAAAAGCAACAGCTTTTGGAATTCTGCAGAAATCAAGGTCTGGACCACCCAGCCCCAGAATTCACCAGGTTTTTTTGTCTCTTTCCAGGCAGTACTACGAGATGCTCTACAACACGGCAGACGAGCTGCTGAACCTGGTGGTGGACCAGGGCGTGAAGTACACGGAGCTGGAATACATCTACGCCCTGAACCTGCTGCACCGCAGCCAGACGGGCGTGGGGGACCAGACCACGCAGAACATGCGGCTGCAGCGGCTCAAGGAGATCATCTGTGAGCAGGCTGCCATCAAACAGGCCACCAAGGACAAGAAAATCACCACTGTGTGACCCCCTCTGCCGCCCCCGTCACCTGCGGGTGGCACCTCCAAGGTTTTTTTTGGTTTTATGGGGGGAATTTTTTTTTTTGAGGTTTGTTTTGTTTTGTTTTGTTGGGTTTTTTTCTGTCGGGTTTTTTTGTTTGGTTTGGTTTGGGGCTTTTTTTTTGGTTTGGGGTTTTTTTGTTTGTTTCTTTTTTGTTTGTTTGGGGAGGTTTTTTTTGGTTTTGTTTGTTTTAATCAAAGGCAAAAGTGCAAACCTTCTGCGCATCGTGGTGAGGAGGAAAACGCCATCCGAGATTTGGGGTTGGGCTGGTTTTGATGTGTATCCACGTCATGCTTCTCTGATGTTCTCCCCAAAGGGATTCCACAGCAGGAACAGGCGTCCCAGTGGGGTTTGGGGTGGGATATTCGGCTTTGCTCTGTGGCTGCTGCTTCGCCTCGAGACATAAAGGGAGCTGTGGGGTGGGAAAAGGGAAAATTGGGTCTTGGAAGTTCAGACCACACTAAATAATCACCACCCTGCCAGTCAAGCCCGGTCCTGCTGGTCACGCGGGGGATCCTGATGGTTCTGAGATGTTTTTTGGAGAGTTCTGCCGGTGCTCTCTCCGAGCTGTAGCCACGTGAAGTTTTCTGCTGTTCCCACTGCTGGAGGAGGGAGTTGTTTATTCCTTCAGGTGGTGATCAGCCGGTTCTCCGCGTGGGAGGTAGCACGGGACCATTTGTTTCCACCTCTCCTCTTTCATTATCCCGGAGCCATCTGGCGCTGGGTGGATGCAGGAGAAAATTGCCAGTGTAAAACAACCAAAAACCGTCAGTCTCTTGTTCTGAATATCATCTTTGAGTCTCCTCAGCTCCGAAGAGATTTTGTGGCTGTCGCTTGACGCGCTGGAAGGACGGGCAGGGTTGTGTGGCTCAGCACCAATGATCAGCAAGGGCAGGAGGGCAGATCCCAAATCCGGGGCACCATTTCTGCCCTGCCTTGGCCCTGTAAATCCACCTGGCAAAAGGTTCCTTATTCCTCCAAAATCAGAATACGCTGCACTTGTGTTTGCCGAGGAAACTGGGGACCCAGCCGGGTTTCCTGTGCTGAGAGTTCTCTCTGAGCTGTAGGTGCTGTGTGTGTCAACCTTGAAATTGCAGAATTAAAGGATGTTCAAAGGCTCTGGTGGCTTGTCTGGCTGTTTTTAAGAAGTGTCATTCCTGAGGTGTTTAAAAGATTCCTTTCCAGGCCCAAATTCAGTGTTCTCCAAGGCTCCACCGGTGTGGAAATGATTTTCTGAGTCGCTCAGTCCAGCCCTCAGCTACCATGGACCAACTCAAGAAGGTTCTCAACATCCACGTAAAAAGCAGAACCCATCAGTTCTCAGTGTTAGGAACCTTTTTCTTGGCTTTTTCCCCTCATTTTATTCATAATCCCGATTTTTCTCATGTCAATATTGGCCATTAACTGCAGGATTTCCTCCCTTTCCTTGACGGGTTTGCAGGAGGGTGGAGAATTCCATGAGGGGTGGTGATGGGATGTTCCTGGGATCACAGATCTGTGTTCGCCTGCTCAGACACTGAGATGTGCTGCACTGCAGCTCCTGGAATGCTGGATATTCCCTACCCAGACTTTGGAAAAGGGAGAAGGAGCTGCCTGGTACCTGGAAACCCCGTTTCAGACCCTTTGAGGTGCAGGAGTGATGTGTGAGGAGCTCTGAATTCCGACTGGCCAAGTGTGAAACTGGGTAATTATTAATTTCTTACTAATTTGAGGCTCTGCTTTGCTGATCTCGAGCTTTGCAGTCCACGTTTCCCACCCGCCCAGCAGCCGTGCTGGTGGGGGCCAGGGCAGATGGGGTAAAAGCAGGAAAACCTCATCTTCAGGAGTGTTTTTGCTTCTAAAACAAATTATTTAAGGTATTTTTCCTCGAGCTGGCCCTCACGTTGTCCATCACAGCCCCACGAGGTGTGAACAGAGCAGCGGTGACACCCAGGGACTCACCTGCAGCAGGTGGAAAGAGAAGCTTTTGCAATCAAGTTAATTAGAGCTTACAATTAACTGGTGTCTCTCCTCAGGTGCTCAGACTCTGGGTCCTCTCCAAGCTTTCGCGAGGGAAGTAAAGATTCCGTGGGTATTCCAGGGATCACACCGTGGAGACAGGCAGGAGCAGCGTGTGGAACGTGGGAATCCAGACCCCGAGCACCTCGTTCCAGCCCCCCACTGACATTCCCTGCTCCAGCTTCCTCCCCACGTCACAAGAACGTCGGCCTTGATGGCCTTAGAGGTCTTTCCCAACCTTAATTCCAGGATTCCAAGAAGATGCCGCAAGAAAGAATCCTCACCGAAGAGTCCTCACGGAATATTTTTTCCAGGGAAGGAGGTTCTGGAATGACCCGTGTTCTCCTCCCGCCGAGCGTGTAACACAGCACGGATGTTGCGATTTGGAAGCACAGAGGTTGGGTTGTTTGGCACGGGCAGTTGTTCAGCCTGGAGAGAAGGAGGCTCGGGGGGCACCTTCTCACTCCCCACAACCCCTTACGAGAGGCTGTGGCCAGGCAGGATTTGGTTTCTTCTCCCCTGAGCACCAGGAAACAGCCTCAAGCTGCTCCAGGGAAGGTTTAGATTGGATATGAGGGAAAGATCCCCTTGCAAAGGCTCTGGCCTGAGTGTTGGTGTTTGTTTCAAATCCTCCCTCACTGACAGGAGATGGAGTTGGGCGCGGGGGAGGGATTTTGGGAACATTTTTTGTTTCCTGAGCTGGGCTGTGGGCAGAGACAAGCTGTTGTGGTTGGGAGTAAATAACTGCTCAGACAATCCCCACCCTCCTCAGCATCCGTCTGGAGCCACACTTGGGGGGCCAGCCCCAAAGGGGGTTGAAGAAGAAGAAGGTGGCTCTGACACCCCAGAAGCTCCTGAGGTGTTTCCCAGTCCCCTGAGGGTACATTTGGTCACCAGGTGTCCAAAGTCCTGCACTCTCTACAGAGGAGCCACCACATTTGGGGTTTGGGCCGGGTCCCACAGTCCCTCGTTGGTGCTCAGGTGTCCTCATGACCCTGTCCAGATTTATCAGGCTCTGGCTGTCCTGGATTTATCAGTTCTCAGGGGTGGAACAGAAGCTCAAGGCTCCTGAGAGCACCAACCCTTGGGGAACGTTTCTACCTTCCCAGCACGGACTTTTCCTTTCCTGTTGTCTGGTTCCTATTTCTCCATCCCAGCCCACGGAACTCAGCCCCACGGCGCATTTATAACTCATTTGCAGTGGGAGATGGTTTCCCAAAGGGAAAAAAACCACAGGAGGGTGTTGGAAATTGTGTGAAAATCCCAGGAACCTCCTTTATCTTCGACCTGAGCTGTGCAGAGCACAACCTACCCCAAATCTGCCCTGCAGGAGGGACCCAGTCCTCAGTCTGGGACACGAGCGCAGAACATCCCTGGTTCTGCATCCAGTGCTGGAGCCAACAGCAGCAGGACCTGGAGCTGCTGGAGAGAGTCCAGAGGAATCCATGGAGCTGCTCCCAGGGCTGGAGCCCCTCTGGAGCCAGGCTGGGAGAGCTGGGGGTGCTCACCTGGAGAGGAGAAGGCTCCAGGGAGAGCTTCCAGCACATTCCAGGGCCTGAAGGGGCTCCAGGAGAGCTGCAGAGGGACTGGGGACAAGGCCTGGAGGGACAGGAGCCAGGGAATGACTTCCCACTGCCAGAGGGCAGGGCTGGGTGGGAGATTGGGAAGGAATTCCTGGCTGGGAGGGTGGGGAGGCCCTGGAATGGAATTCCCAGAGCAGCTGTGGCTGCCCCTGGATCCCTGGCAGTGTCCAAGGCCAGGCTGGACATTGGGGCTTGGAGCAGCCTGGGACAGTGGGAGGTGTCCCTGCCCATGGCAGGGGTGGCACTGGATGGGCTTTAAGGTCCCTTCCAACCCAAACCACTCTGGGATTCTGTTGCCTGCACCAGTCCTTCCCCACAAATCATTTTGCTGTCCTGACGTGACCCTGCAGGACACAACAGTTCACAGACAAAGCCTGGAGATTCTGTTTTGTAAAGCCCCGTGAAATGCTGGCAGCTGTGCCAGGATCATTCCATGGAAGTGCTCCTTTGGTGCTTAAACAGACAAGGAAATACTTCTCCGGACCGCAAACGCAAAATGTTTCCACAGGGGCTGTAAAAGTTCATGAGGGTTTCACAATTTCCTTTTTACAGCCTCATAATCTTTACCGGGTTTTAATTACCCGCGATTTTGAAGCCTGCGCCAGACACAATAGGAAAGGTGGAAGGAAAAGCAAATTGCTCTGGTTCCTTTCTGGTTCGAGTGTCAGCCTCCAACGCGTCCTCTCCTGAGGGTTCCTTCCTTCTTTTCATCCTCTTGATTAAGGATGACACAAAGCTGGGAGAGAGAAATTCATATATTGGATGTGCATAGATAGGATAGACATAGAGATGGATGGATGGACGGATGGATGGATGGATGGATGGATGGATGGATGGATGGATGGATGGACAGACNACGGACGGACGGACCCCCCAGGGATATCAAGGTGTGGCTCCCCCCCAAACTCATCGCCTGCCATTCCCACACAGCTCTGGCTGGCGAGGTTTGCTGAGGAGCCTCTCCGCTGAGGCTCTCTCTTTGTCTTTTATTGCGGCAGTTTTATTTTATTAGCATGAATCATAATTGCAAATCTCGTTCTGGCTGTGGTGATGGCAGCGAAGGGGAGGGCGCTCAGGCGGAGCGGGGAAGAGGTGCCAGGAGGAAATCAGCGCTGCAGCGATGTCGGCTCTGTTGCTCACAGACGAGCAGGGAGCTCTGTGTGAAGTGGAAAGGAGTGATTTTACGGAGCTGAGGCATGGAAAATCACACAAACGGCCACTCGCACGCTGATCCTGAGGCTTTGGGATTCATTCCCACACTGGGACATCCCGTGATACCCAAAAGCCCCGCTCACCACCTTGGCCTCGAAGCTGCCTCAGCTCTAATTTCAGGAGTTTATGACCCAAGGATTCATCCCGGCACGCTTTAAACACCCAGTGGCCCACATCAGTTCTATCCCAGGAGCATCCCGGGCCTGGGGCAGGGCTGTGAGTGCCGAGCAGGGCATGTTGTGCCCTGAGGACTCTGCTCCAAACACGATAAACTCCGAAGGAAGCTGAGATCCAGGGAAGTGGAACGTTGCTTTCCAGGCCGCAGTCCCCGCTGGCCTGGCTCTGTTCTTTCATTCCTTTCATTCCAGGGCCTTCCACTCTCCCATCCTAATCCGAGCTGGAGCTGCCCGTGCCCTGCAGTTCAAGTTTCGGCTTTTGCACTGAACAAGGAGCGTGCTCAGAAATGAGGCATTTCACTTTATTTCCCATTCTTTCCATTGCTGATTGGATCTAACCACCGAGCCAGGAACAAAAAAAAAAA
>VYZQ01007666.1:20322-40690 GCA_013400655.1 Mystacornis crossleyi | reverse complement strand
AAAAAAAAAAAAAAAAAAAAAAAAAAGTTTGAGCTTCTTTGTATGTTAATCAAGCCTTGGATACAACTTTTCGTTGCCATGCTGCTTTGACTAATCAGGCCATTTTCCTTTCCACGTACCGATTTAAAGAATTCTTTTTTGGCAGACAATCTCTTCAGAATCTGGCTCCTTATCTTTTTGTTACTTCGTCAAACAAACTTTCAAGCACACCCTCTTTTCAACACTAGACTTTCATCAGCTCCACAGTTATAGGAATCAGAAAGTTCGTGACTGAAAAATAATAAAATGTTGGTTTAAAATCCTCTTTATTCAGTTTAGCTCCATAAACACAGAGTATAAATGAACAGTTATCAAAATTTGTGAAATTTTTGAACAGCCACAAGAGTCTTATCAATGAGTCTGGATTATCCAAGAATTCAGAATTTTTCTGAAATCACAGTACACTGAAACATGTATTCGCTTAACAAAAATAATTAAACTCCTGCAATGATTTTTTGCTTGGATGGGAAAAGATTACAGAATAACAGAATTATCTGACTTGAAAGGAACCACAAGTATCAATGAGTCCAACACTTAAATGAATGGGTCCTGGCGATTGAACCCATGACCTTGACATTATATGTAGATACATATTTTTAAGACAAGAAATTATAAAACCTCAAATTTTTGTTGGTATTTTTCTTTTTAAAATTTTGAAAATATTTTTTGTATTTATTGTCCAGCAACATATATGAACCCTTCTGATTAGTTTAATTGACTCTTCTTTTGCTATGCCTTATCACAATTGCTTCTGCAAATAAGTGTAATTACCTCCCAGCCACTAGGAGCTTGTCTCAGGAGAGTTAACACCTTTTTTCAAGTTCATCAACTGTTCTCATGATTATCACCTGAAATGCTTGAATGATCAAATGTCATTTTCCCACAGCCTATAACTTACCTCTGTAAACTCAGCTTTTACAGTGATCTCCTGTATATGTGAGGCATCATTAGCACTCCTGCAGACCTTCATGAGAAAGTGAGTTCTGTAAAGATTATGCTTGCTACCTCAGTAGTTTACTCAGTTAAAGGTTGGAATAGATAGTTTTGAAACAGCATAAATCTTTCTCTCTCTCTCTCTCCCTCTCTTTTTCCAGTTATCTGCTGAGATGATGACAGACACTGGTGCTACTAGATTTGTAAATGGGAGACCTGACCAGTAAACATGTAGTCCTAAATGCTGCGCATTACAAAATGCATTTACCCGAGCAAGATTTTTCTTAAAGGACGTTTTCTCTTCCTATTAATTTTATATGTATTCTACATCTAAGATTACAGCTTTTCCCTCTCCAGACAAAAATCTCCTATGTTGCAAATCTCCATGTTTACTTTCAGAGAGTTTCATTCACGGAGGCTTCATTTGCAGCCCACTTTAGCAAAATGTAGGAAAAACTAGCACAACACTGATATATTCCTGCAGAAATTTGCTAGCTGTACACCAAGTTCTTAACTCTTGGAATTTCATTTTAAGCGCAGGAAGGATAGGGATTCTATATGGCAAATGCCTCTAAGTAGCTATTGTGCTTGCTCTTATGCAGTATCTACTCCATGCTACAAACCAGCTCTCAGCTTAATCAGAATTTTAAAATAGGTTGTAAGTTTATGTTGACTATTTCAGTCAAAAAAGAAGAACGGCAAGATAGAATATAATATACTGGCCTGTCCTGTAGCAACGGTTACTGTCAAACAGATAATGTTTAATCGAACTATCTTATGAGGAAATAATACTACTTTGAAGTACTTTATTCTGACAGTTAGCTAGCAGCGTACTTGCATATAGTAGTCCTTGGGTTTTTTCGATGATATTTTATTGGTCCATTGATTGCCAGCTATGTTGTAAAATTATTTATGCAGAAAAATAGAAATTTCCCTTACTATCACTGAAGAATATGCAGTCTACATTACTTAAAAAACTTATTCTTTAAGAGAAATCCATGGAATTTCAGTAATAGGAAGAATTTAATTTGTATACATTTGTGTCGTCAAAATATGAACTGCCAAAAATAGTTCCATGTTGTTATTACTGTTATTAATCAAGTTAAAACTTCTGTCTGGTATGACAATGCAGTATTACATCTGTTCAGTAAGCCCAAATGAAAAGGTTACAGGGTTATTTGAGTGCATTAAATGTTCAGTCTAAGATAATAAGCATCAGTTTAAGATTATTTCCAAATGCAACATATGCCTACATATAATTCTACTACAAAGCTTTATTTTAGAGAAGCTGCCTGGCTTAGTTAATGGGCTCCATAGATACCAAGCTCTATGTCACATATTGGAATTATACTATCAGAAGAAAATAACACAAAACTGAATATAAGTCTAGTATGATTTGAGAAAAAAAAAATACCCATTTCAAAAATTTGTTATAGAACCTCAAAAGATTTCTCACAAGTCTGGGTTTTTTTTGAAATGGAGGAAGGATAAAAAAAGACAACAGGGCAAGGGAGAATGCAATAACTAATGCAGAAGTCAGCAAGATATTTATGATATAGGAAATTTAGGAGATTAATTTTTTACTATATTACTAAATTGAATGATTACAAGGGACTGTTTGGGTGGTTTGGTTTTTTTGTTTGGCTGGAGTTTTTTGTTTTGGGGATTTTTGTATATTTTTTCTGTTTGGTTGGATGGTTTGCCTTGTTTAAATATTAAATAACCTTACATGCCTTTCAAAGTAAGGATAGCTCATTTACTTCTAAAACAGTTACCTGTTCTCTAATGTGCAGAGATAGTGCATTGTGCCAGGGCAAAGTACAATAAGCTCTGACAAAAAGGAAATGAGAAGCCATATGAATTTTTTCTCTACTCAAATATTCAAAAAGCAAAGAACTAATAGGAAATTTTTTTATCTAATTAAAAAAAAGTTAAACATCTAATACAAAAAATTGATAAATACCTTAAATGTTGCAAAGGAAAACACAGAAATACATCACTTCTCAATTAATTCGGCTTCACACTGATTGTATGGTAGTGAGATGATGGTTAGAACCCAATGACAATTTTGGAAATGAGCTAGTAGAAAAAAAATGCATGCAAAGTACTTTTGGAAGTATTTAATGATTTTTAATTAACAAAAATGGACTTTTGGGGGAGGTTATTTTCATTTCAATAATAGATGAAAATAAAATATTTAGAAAACCAAAAATATTTTAGTGACAAGTGACAAGAAGGCAAAGGGGCAAAGAAATGCAAAAAACCCCAAAATGAAGCAACTATTTGAAAAAGGAAAATACTATGAAATGGTATATTTTAAGAATTTTTTTGCATTTTTTCAAAAGTTTTCCTTTTTTATGCAAAAAACCCTAACATGTTAACAATATTTATTGAAGAAGATTCTCCTCCAAATGTCTGAAAATAATAATTAAAAAAAAATTTTATCGACCCTGCTTATAAATCAGATGAATATATGTTACTAGCCATGACTTACCAAAATTTTTGTACTGTTGTCTCTAAGAAGTCCATTTGTTTCCATTACATTCTAGAGAGTGTCTGTACTGCTCTAAATATTCTATCCTGCAGTCAACGTACAACTAAAAATATTGAGGTGGCTCTGTAAAAAATGATCAGGTGGTTTCCCTTGCTTCCCATATCCTGTATATCTGCATATTTTCACTATAAATTTGAAAGAATTGAATTTAATGTACTTCTACTGCTTAAAGGATTGAAATAATTTTCTATTTGAACTACAAGTATGATCATGGAAAAAGGAACTATTTAAGAGGATTACTTGTGTGACTGGATTTATTCTAAGAGGCCAGTGTCAGGCCAGAGTTTCAGCCTTAATTCTGTCAGGTCTTGGTTTTTTGGCTTTAGAAGTCAAACCGTCAACAGTTTTAAATGTGTGCCTTTGTAATGACATAGTATATCCACAATGGAAGTTGAAAGATGCATCTGCAGGGCAAGGCCTAAGAAAAAAGTAATAGCAAATGAACAACTTAAAAAAAAAAAAAAAAAAAAATCCCACTCTCTGAAAATCTATTACAGCTATAAATGGGGGAAATTAGTAAGACACAGTAAGGAAATTAGGAGGCTATCAACCACTATATGGTGAGAATACAGAAATCTTTTGAGAATAATATGTGCCAAATGAAAAAATATGAAGAAATAATACTGGGGGAGGGCAAAGGGGGAAGACACTGAAGGTCTGCAGATAAATACATTTTTAATGACTTTCTAGAAAAGTTAGTAACTTTCTGACTCTGCTATAAATATTTTCTGTAACATTTTTTAATTTACAGACTGAGTTAAGATACATGGCAATTTTTTCTACACTTGTGCAAGACAGTGTGCTAGAATCTTGTTATATGATCTCCTATAGGGATAATATGCTTCATACTTAATGAGTAGAGATTAATAGATGTAATGACACAGAGAAGACACATACTAAGTTAGAAAAAATTTTTTAAATGTAGAAATTAAAGTAAGAAACTGCATGAGATTTACATCACGTTTTTCTGTTCAAAATTTAAACGTTAATTTAGTTATTTTCAAGAATTTCAGTGAAACAAAATTCTTTAACATCCAAAACATTCTTTTCATAAGCCAGAGAGAAATGAGAAGTCTGTATTTAAATCATACTGAATGATATAGCTGAAGGCAGATATTCACCAAGCTACTCTATCACTCACCCCCCTCAGCTGAAAGGGGGAGAGAAATACGCTTTTCTCTACCTCCTCCCCTAAGCAATATAGGGCGATGGGTAAAGGGGGGTTCTTATCAGTTCATCACAAATTGTCTCTGATGCTCCCTCACACTCTTCCCCTAGTCCTGCATGGGGAGTCACCCAGAGGAAATAATCCTCCATTAACTTGTTCAGCATGGTCTACAAGGGCACAGCTGCCTCACCACGGTCTTCACCATAGGCTGCAGGGGAATCTCAGCTCCAGTACCTGGGGCACCTCTTCCTCTCCACGGACCGTGGTGTCTGCAGAGTTGTTTCTATCATATATTCTCACTCCTCTCTTCTACAGCTGCTGTTATACAGCAGTTTTCTTCCTCCTTCTTAATGGGGTGAGGCACTAACACTGTCGCTGATGGGCTTGGCCATGGCCAGTGGCAGGTCCACCTTGGAAGCAGCACTGAACTTGACATGGGGAAAACTTCTAGAAGCTTTTCACAGAAGTGATTGCTTCATTCCCCTGATACCAAACCCTTGAAAGGTAACCCTAAAACTAAAAGAGATCTCATCTACAGAAAGCTCACACCTGGAATACTGTATATTTATTTAAGGAATACCATTTCTACAAATTACTTTCCCCAGTGTAGGCTAATATAATATTAACAATATCAGGGAGGCTTGTTTTAATGTGTTTCAGTTGGTTGATGATCCCTCTAGTCCTGTCAGTGGGGACTACTGGGAAGAACCTGTCTCCTACTTCTTCATTCCCTCTCATCAGGTGTTTTTACAAATAGATAAGAACATCCAGGAGCCATCTTGCTTCCAGGCTGTAGATCCCCAGCTGTCAGCTTAACCTGCTCCATTGCCTTAAACACCCTAGTGACTCTTCTCTGCTCCAGTCCAGTATGTCCATATCCGTATTGTACTGAGGAGCCCAGAACTAGACCCAGAATTCCAGCTGTGGCTTCGCCAGTCCTCAGTGAAAATGATTTAAACAAAAGAAAACCCTTTCTTACTGCGAGTGTGGTTGAACACTCAGGGGACTTGCCCAGGGAGGCTGTGAAAGTCCTCCATGTGTGTACATATTCAAAACCTGCCAGTCCTGGCAACCTACTGTGCTTGAGCAGAAGTTTTGGACAGGATGGTCTCCAGAGGCTCCTTGAAATCATTCTGAGATTCTTTGGAAGCCAAATATAGAACTCTAAATTCAAATGACAGTTCTATAGCTGGAACTGGATATTCTATTGTCAACAACCTACAACTGTAGGTTGACGTAAGTATCACTTCTTTGACTGTAATACTTCAACTTCGATCTTTGATTCCTGTCGTGGTTTGACGCTGGCCCAACGCCAGGCACCCACAAGAGTCGCTCGCTCACCCTCCCCTACCACAGCTGGGCAAAAGGAGGGAAAAGAGGAAAGGGTTAACGGAGGCTTCATGGGTGAGATAAGGAGAATGGGAGAAATATTTCAAGGGCAAAACAGGCTCAGTCTTAGTTTCTAAGTAAAATTTATTACTAACAGAATCAGAGGAGGGTAATGAGAAGTAAAATAAGACCTTAAAACACCTTCCTATCCCCCAGGCCCTCCCTCCTTCCCACTGACAACACAGGGAGGCAGGGCAGGGGGGTTTTGGTCAGTCCATCATCAGGATTTTCTTCTGCTGCTCCAGGAGGAGAGTCCTTCCCTGTGAGGCCATGGGGTCCCTCCCACGGGAGACAGTTCCCCGTAAACTTCCCGGCCTGGGTCCCCTCTCAGGAGCAGCAGCCAAACCGCCCCTGCTGCAGCGCGAGTCCCTCCCACGGGCACACAGCCCTCCCAAAACTGCTGTGCCCTGGGTCTCTTCCCACGGGGTGCAGTCCTCCAAGGACAGGCTGCTCCAGCCTGGGAGCAGGGCCCTCTCTCTCCACCGGGTCTCCCACTGGATCACAGCCTCCTCCAGGCACTCACCCGCTCCGGCGTGGGCACGTCCCCCACGGGCTGCGGGTGGATCTCTGCATTCCCCGTGGGCCCATGGGCTGCAGTGTCACAGCTGCTTCACCATGGTCTGCACCACGGCCTGCAGAGGAATCTTGGCTCCGGCGCCTGGAGCACCTCCTCCCCCTCCTTCTCCACTGACCTTGGTGTCACCGTGTTGTTTTCCCTCACATATTCTCACCCCCTCCTCTTCTCTGACTAGCAGGAAAAACCTGTGACTTTGTTTTGATTTTCCTCTTAAATATGTCATCACAGAGGTGTCCCCAGCCTCTCTCACTGGCCTTCTGGCCAGCAGCATGTCCATCTTCAGCGCCATCAGCCATTGGCACTGCCGGATATGATGGGAAGCTTCCAGCAGCTTCTCACAGGAGCCACCTTTGCGGCCCCCCTGCTACCCAAAACCAGGCTGTGCCAAACCAATACAATCCGCTATCTTAGGTGTTGTTTTTATAGCTGGTCTTTTCCACAGGAGCCAAGCCCAGGTGCTACAGATCTTGATTGGCAATGAAATAATTCATCTGTTCTAACACTTCAATCTTCCAGATGACCTAAGAGCCAATAAAAATTTAGTTATCATTTCACAAAATAAAATTGTCTAAATATTCTTAGGAATTATGTATTATTTAAAAATCTAAGTTTACTTCAGAATTTTTCTGTCTGCATTTACACGACACGTGACAGCAGACTATGCAAAGAAGGATTAATAAAATAATAGGCAACTTCTAGACTAAGCATACTAAAATGTCACATTTTCTAGATTTGAGAAATATATATGCTGGCATTATTTGTATAATGCAGAAATTCACCTTTATTTTATATAAAATAACTCACTAAGCCTGTATTTTCTTTGAGAGAACAGATAAGAAATATTGTTCAGATGTGCAGATTTTAAGAGACAGTGATGCTTAATTCTGATAAAGGACCATAAGAAGCAAAAACAATTTGGGACAATTGAATTTCACAGATGGAAAAGTAGAGTAATGCTATTGCAAAATGCAAGATCATGAATTAAATCATACATAAAATAAAAGTAATTTCAAATGCTTCAAACGGATATTCAAATCTCCAAGTATAGCTCATGAATTGCAATGTGTTATGGAATTCAACAGACAAAATGTTCTAAACAAATCCTGCCTTTTGAATAAGAATGCTTATGCACAAAACAAGCTGACAAAATACCAGAAAACTTACAAGGCACAGAAATGAGAATAAAAAGTAATTAGATTGTAAATCTCAATTATGTGAGGTGAATTCCCTGATGAATTCGTCAATATATCTTATACTAATACCTCTTTCATTACATAATTGTGGAAAAGAAATTACTGTGAATTACACAGCATTCTAGAATGTTAATACAAAATTCTGAAAAGCTTTGGAAGACATTTTACCTACAGTATGTTGAATTAATTTTTAGATATTATTTACATAATTGGTAATACAATATTCCAAGTTTGCTCTATGTTAAACATTGGTTTTAAGCCTTCTTAAAGACTTTCTATGCTAAAGGCACCACCATGACTGATTCTATTACTAAGTCAGGCTGAAAAATCTAGACTTTAGGAAAAAAAATCCCAATGTTGTCATTAAAAATGTTGCATAACATTTTTAATGCCAAAATTAGTATAATAAAACTTGAAAACATAGAAACTTTCCCCCTAGTACATAAATTACACAGTTTGGAATAAACATTTCCTTTTTATCACTCTTATCAAGAGGTGGTCAATATATCATCTGGCTTGCTTTTAGGACTTACATAGTTCTCAGCTTGACCAATTGATTTTATAAGTTTCTACTTCTGCCTCCCTCAGCTTCTGAAAGACGATGAAAATTTTATTTTTTCCTTGCGTTTTGTTTTGTTTTACATAATATGTAAAAATAGGTGTGGCCGGGCAGCAGAGAAGAGAGTTATATGCTTTCCCTGCCCTAACAGATGCATATAGATATCTCTATGGAAAGAGGAAAAGATGCTGCCTTGTTTAATTGCATCTCTGAGCTTTGAAGAAGTTCTTACGATGCAAGTGGTGAGCAAGAACCTCAGTATCAAGGACTGTCAAGCACGAACAGAGCCAGGAAGGTCTTGGAAAGAATAGAGAGGAGGTTTCAGAGGCTACAAGAAATACAGACTGATTTTTTAACTTACTTGGAGACAATAGTGTAGTTTTTCAATCCGAAAGACTCTGAAAATTGCTGGACCACAGGAGATACCATTCAATTGCTATGCGATACTAGTGATGCTGCTTAAAAATACTTCTCTTCTTGTCCAATCAACTCTAACTTCTAAGTATCCTGTTCTAGCAATGATAGAAATTCAAAACTATTTCACCCCTGAAAAAAACCCTGAAGAGTCGTTGTATCTATTTCAACGCCGCAAGTGCATTTGGGTCAGCAGCCATCCATCAGCTTTTAGTTTTACAATTTAAAGAAAGATTTTTTTCATCTTTGTCAGGTGTTCTAAGAGTTTTGTTTTGCTCTTTTTTTTTTTTTTTTTTTCTCTGAGCTCTACCGAGTTTTACAAAGCCTACTGGGAAAATGAAGTGCTTTCAGCAGGAAGCATTGAACCAGTTTCTGCTTTGCTCTGAAAATTGCAGTCTTCATGCTTCCCTCAGAGCTAAAAGCTCTGCACCTTTTTTATGAATGATCAGGGGAACAGCAAGGAATCTCTCACAGTTATGTGAGAAATTAATTTTATGTGGTTATTATGAGATTCTGAGTAAAATTTTTGTATTTTACTGATCCAAAATCTACTGTTAGAGCAGTGTTGCTTTAAGAGAACCTCCTTCAAATTTCAGATACCAATGTAAATTAATTTTGATGCATCAGTATCCTATTACCTCTGAGCCAAGTATTTCTGCTTTGACTACTAGCACAAGGATAGTTGAATAAAATCATCGCTTGAATGAAAGCAGCATGATGTCCAAACCAGATACTTCCAGGCAATTAAATACAAGCACAACCTCATCAGTTTTACAAAACTCTCTGTGCTGTGTTGTTTTGCTGCAACTGAAGTAGGTGACGATACCTGCTTCCTCACAAGTAGAGAATCTGAATACTCTTTCAGGAATACTAAGACATTTATGTCAGCAAAATAGAACATATTGTGTTCATTATTTGTGATGAGAATCTGGAGAATAATGTTGATAATTTTTTTTTTCCTATCCATGGTTTGCTTTTTTCCCACCATCAGCAAAAATCCTCTTTTAAGGATTATTGTAGAGTCTTGGTTACTCCCCAAGTGTCATTTTAGTTGATATTTTAGGCGAATTGCAAGTTCATTTCTCTATTATACTTGTTAGCTCTTTCATTTTGACATCAGGACTGAAATTCTCTTATACAAGCCACATGATACCTTCTTCAAAATTTATATTAAAATTCTATTCATCTCATCTTGGCTACTGGAAGGGTTGGCTTTGGGTTTTACTTTGTTCTGTGCCATAGTTGAAAAAGATTTTCCCAATGTACCTGCTGCAGCTTAACTCAGATGGCTAGAACTCCGGTTACTAACAGGGCTTGCCTAATATTCAGTGTTAATAGTGATTTCCAAAGACCCAGAAGGATTGACTCATTTGCCTATTTACTCAGGTTTTTGAAAAAAACACATTTGGTGAAAATTGTGAGCTTTTTGATTTTTCATTATCCCTGAAATATAGTTGTCCCATGTTTATTTTGTGAATTCCTATAAGAATTATGATGGAGGTAACTAAAACCACAGAAAACGATATATAACTCTAATAAGCAGAATTAATTACCTCTTTTTTCTTTCTTTTATTTTTTTTTTGTAGTTCTTTTAAGAATATGGCTAAGTGGTTCAATAAAAAGCCCGAGCTGAATTCCCTATCAGTAGAAACAATCCCTCCAGGTCAGTGCAAGTGAGAATGTAGTTGGAGGAGCCGTGGTGATTTAATTATTGCAAAGTACTAACTTGCAAAATCCCAGCAACAATAAACCAGTTATTCAATTTCTCTTGTTTCCTAGATATACTGTTGTATATTTAATTTAAACTATATTAAATTGTGGAATGACTTTATTAATCCTATCGTTAAAAAAAAGCCTCTGTCAAATTTATTAGTAATTTTCAAGAGGCCTATTAGGAACATAGATTATAAACATTTTTATTTATAGTGAGTATGCATTCCATCTGTGTGTGCACTTAGTGTTGGACTTTACACTGTTAGGTTATGGCTAGATTTGCTGGAATTAAAGGTCTTTTCCAACCTAAATGACTCTATTATTCTTCAATTCTGTTTACACATGGTGTTAAGAATGAGATTTCATCACTAAATATTTTGTTCTGTGATAACATTTCATTTGCTCATAGTGCATGTTTGGAATATTTAGAAAAATCTTTTTGTTGAATTTGAATTAACAATGTCTAGGATTAAGTGATTAATTACTGAACCGACAATTATCATTCAAAACCTTTAATATTGTGAGTCATACAAATTAATCTATTGTCATTATTCACAGGTCCAATTATTTTGCTATTATATAGATTTCAAAATACTAGCAAAACAGTGCTCATAAATTCTAAACATGTCTTCTGGGTTTCATATTCTGGGCAATTTGTTTTTCGGATAGACATAAATATTGTCTTTTGTCTTGTGCTTCCAAACTCCCTGAAATAGTATAACCATATCTTGCATTAAGGGCCAGAAGACATTTTTATAACAACTGAGTATTTCCAGAGGCTGATGTCTAGACTTGAGGCTTAATGGGACTGGCTGACCTATCCAACCTATGGCTTTTTCTTAGCCTCCAGAAAATGTGTTTGCACTCTGACTGCCTATTGAGAATGATTCTTGGCCTGACAAATTTTCCTAGAGAACTGACTTTAAATTACAACTTGATAATGGTCACAACTGTTCCAAGAACCAGCCTAACAGTTTAATAACATAGATCAATGTTTTTTTCCCACTTCCAGAACTGATAAACTAAACTGATGTGTGATTATTATTATAGAGATGGCCATTGTATCAGACAGGGCCATATGTAGATACACTACCTAGGCTTCATAGGGATGCCTTTTGACACCTAAGTATTCCCTTCCCTAGGGCTGAGTTTCTTGCTTTCTATTCAAATTCATTATCATGCAGTTTGTTCTTCAAGACCTTTCTGGAAATGGGACAGAGAGCTTAGAGGGTTTTTTGGTGGTCTTGAGCCCCCCCCTACTGGGTCTGTCTTCAATCAACAGTCCATGCCTGCTTCTCAACCCACAGCTTGTGCTGTGCCCTTCTCCAGGAGCCAATACAATGAGTTTGTCCCAGAAAAGTGCTGCCTTACCTCTGTATGGGGTCTCTCTTCAGCCACATTCAGTGCTTTCTCACAGCATGTTCTTACAAACAATCCCTAGTTGTCTCCATAGTTATCTGGCTATTGGTTTTTGAGACATGCACCCTGGCCCCTTATCTTCAGGGCTTCTATGGCAGGACTTGATAAGGAGACTAGAGCAGGTATCTTATGTAGGCAGGCTGATAAAGTTGGGGCTGTTCAGCCTGGGGAAGAGAAGGTTACATGGAGACCTCATAATATCCTTCCAGTATCTGAAGGGGCTTACAAGAATGATGGACAGGGGCTCTTCATCAGGAACTGTAGTGCTATGACAAAGAGTAATGGGTGCAAATTGAGAAGAAGGTTTAGATTATATGTTAGAAAGGAAGTCTGTACTTTGAGGGTGATGAGGCACTGGAACAAACTGTCAAGGTAAGTTGTGGATGCCCCAACCCTGGCAGCGTTCAAGGTCAAGTTGGATGGGGCTTTGAGCAACCTGGCTAAGTGCAAGGTGTCCCTGCCCGTGGTAGGGAGGTTGGAACTAGATGATCCTCAAGATACCTTCCAGTCAAAAGCATTCCTTGATTCTATGACATCTAGGAGTCTCCACTTATCTTGTTCTTTCATTCTATTTATCCTCAGCTAAAGTTGGACACAATGGATTGTAATAGTTAAGCTATACTTGAATAATACAGCTCCTTAAGCATGAACAAGTCCAGCTAATACTTTCTCTAACAGAGTATTGAATGGCATTCACTTAACCTATTTTATCTGGAGTTGATGAAAATTAATTTTCTTTTCAAGATTTAGGCTGTTTTTCAGGGAGATTGGTCTTAATTCCCTTGCTCTAATTAAAGATCAATTCTTTTGAATACAGCAGAGTTGAACTCCTTGAATATGCTAGGAAAATAGTTCTATCTTAGTTCACATTCAGTTCACAGATCTGTCTATGCTTTTGAGCAGTGTGGAGAGGTAAGAGGATTTTTAAAGTGAAGCAGAGAAGCTGTGAAACTACCTGATACCACTGAATGATATTCACGCTATTGTTCATTTGGGAGTTTTATTTCAGACTAGCCTTACACATATGGATCAACTATCCATTAGTGACTGGGGTCTACTAGGTACATTCTTAAAGTGTTTCTTTCAGGTTTGTTTCATTTGAAGATTCACTTGTCAGATTGCTGCCTTATGTGAACTAAAGCATGCTAAGTGGTGGTAATTTTAAGTTGGCTTCAGAAGTATATTTTGATCTTAACAAAAAGTTTACCATAAATGCACCTCTGAAATATTTTCTGTAGGAACTCCAAAAACCTCAAAGAAATGGAACAAAGTAGTAATGCAGTTTAAATATGCACATTGCTTTTATACACAACAAGAAAATAGAGTAAGCTTTTCCTTTACATTTAGAATCCTTTTGCAGTTTTACTTTGCCCATCATAATTTTCATATATTCTCCTTGAAAATCATGTTTCCCCTTTAAAAAAGTTTTTACATGCTTTACTGGCATGGCTAAATATTTTAAAAGTTTAAAAACCAAATGAAAGGTAGCATGATGATGGACAAGAGAAATGTGCATCCTGTTCTAAGTCAATGTTTTCATTTCATTCTTTATACAACACTGTTCAGACAAACTGTTTGAAGGAATGTAACTGAGGTAAACACTCCATATATGTTTCAATGAATGTCAGTGCTCTTTATCATCGTCCTTGATGGTCACTTCCAGGACCTTGTTCTGTGACTGTGCTATAACTAATAAGGGCTCAAGGTTTCTTGTCCGTGGTTGTGGACCTTGTGTTATCAAGTCTTAAAGGACAAAACACATTTAAAACCACTTCTGTCTTCTCTGTTTTAATACAGCTGTAGTGAATTAACTAAATATGACTTATATAAATTAGTATGTAGATTGAGAAACATTAGAAATGAATTTCACCACAAGAACAGTGCGTTCCTTAACAATTTTCATTGTTAATATTTCTAGCAATTTTTTTATCCCCAGGCACCATAAGCATCCTGAGTAAATACAACAAACCTGTGAAATTCAGCAGTGGCCAGTGGGAATAGATAGAATGTAATTTTCAGTAGCGTGATATATATTTTATATAGCATGATAAATATAGTGATATTTTCCTTTTCTTCTCTAGTTTGTATTGCAACCACAGTTTTCAGTGTGAATATGATCCACTATGACACTGTATCATAACTGAACAATAAGTTCATCATTAAAATATCTGTTGGTCATGGAGGGTCTCTGTTAGGATTTCCATTACTGCTGTCTTTTTAGAGATTTATTGTTGGTTTTGATACTGTTACTTGCTCTTTGAATTCTTTTCTTCCCTCTACTGTTTTCATATGAATCTCTTTTCACATGAATCTGTTTTCACATTCAATCTGACAGAGTCTGTGATGTTTTTATTCATTTACTTATGGGAAATTTCACATTGTAAGGTCTGCTTCTTGCTTTCCTTCACACACTCTTAAATTTAGACATACCAGCTCCTTTTTGTCTATTTTCAAGACTAATGGTACACAATTTTTAATTTATCTTTCATACAGTATTCTTATGTAATCTCTGTTTTTCCTATGAACACTTAACAGAATTGCCCTGTTTTAAGCATTCATTTAACAAATTAACTCATTAATAATTTCTCTTTTAGAAACTGAGGACAACTGTTGACCTTACATTCCACTTTAATTCTTTCTGCAGACAATTTGAGTCCAAGTACATGATGGCCACTGCTAGAGAGACACTCTTAACTAGAATCACATCAAAGTTTGCTTTGTCTTTTGTGTTTTTCAACCTACTGCTCCATGAAACAGTAATAGATTCTACATAGAAATTTAATCTTTATTTAAACCGTGTTGTGCCATTTGCCTAATGTATATCCTAGCTGCAATCTGTCATTACTGATAATTTTCTTTACTCTCAGACACTTGGACCTTAGCAAGCCACAGTCATGGTCACATACTCAGGGGCTTCATCATGGTCTTAGTAAGAAAACTACAATAAAGACAGCAGGTGAAAAGAGTGTGTATTTATAGATTGATTTGTTTAGGTGAAACCATGCCACTTGAAACACTTTTTCTAGGACCTGTTTTTCTTCTATAACTCCTTCAACTGCCTTTTTGGCAGATTTCTAGTCCTTATGTTGTTGTGTTGAGCATGCAAAACTGTGAATGAGATAAATGAGAGCTGTGTGGGGTCTTACAGGCACACAGGACTGGGTTTGAGTAGTAGGGTTCTAGGGGGATCAAGACACCAACTACCTTCTGCTCCTCACAGACATTTCCTGAAGTCTCTGGGTGGGGAAACACATCTGTGCAAAGCTGTCATCAAGCTGGAGGAACTCATCAACCTGCTCAGGTGTATATATGGAAGGTGCTGGTAGCTGATAGGGGCTGGAGACAGGTTGGAGCAGAGACACTATGACAAAGGAGTATGCACATCCTCAGAGACTTCAGCCGTGGCCAGCTGATACCAGGGACATTAAGGAACAAGCATCACAAATACTAAGCACAGGGCAGCTTAAAATTTTGTGTTACATACTACACCAAAACTTCCTATGACTATCCTGGAGGAGCTGGGACAGACTCCAAACAGACACTTGAGTGGGTGTAAAGATTGCTTATGTATGTGTTGTTTCTGTGATCCTTTATTCTCACTATTAGAATCGCTAAACAGAATTTTAGGCTGGCTGGTGAATTGGTTTTGACTGGATTGGAGTTTATTTTCTTCATAGGAGTCAGTATGGGGCTGTGCTTTTGATTTGTGATGAAAACAGTGTTGATAACAGAGTGATGTTTTAGGTATTGCCAAACAGTGCCTATACAGAGCCAAGGTCTTCTCTGCTCCTCACCCCACAATGAGGAGGCTGAGTGTGCAGAAGGAGTTGGGAGGGGTCTCAGCTTGGATAGCTGACCCCAACTGACTAAAGGGATATTCCAT
This sequence comes from Mystacornis crossleyi, assembly GCA_013400655.1. Classification (NCBI taxonomy): domain Eukaryota; kingdom Metazoa; phylum Chordata; class Aves; order Passeriformes; family Timaliidae; genus Mystacornis; species Mystacornis crossleyi. The sequence continues at coordinate 24,849 of VYZQ01007666.1, read as the reverse complement.
ACCATTCCATACACCATGTAGGGTGTCATGCTCAGCATATAAGGCTGGGTGAAGAAGGAGGAAGGGGGGCATTTTCAGAGTTATGGTGTTAGTCATCCCAAGTCACTGCTACATGTCATGGAGACCTGCTGTCTTGGGGACGGCTGGACACCTGCCTGCACTTGGGAAGGTGTGGATTCCTTGTTTTGCTTTCCTTGTATGCACAACTTTTTCTTTACCTACTAAACTGTCTTTACTGTAACTCATGAGCTTTCTCAGTTTTACCCTTCTGATTCTCTTCCCCATCAGAACAGGGGGAAATGAGCAAGTGGCTGTGTGGGGCTTACTTGTCAGACAGGGTTAAACCATGGCAGCTAACAGTAAATCAGAGTAAAAGTAAAATTCCCTGGCTTGTTACTGCTATGCTTAACATCATTTTATAGAGATTGTTGAGTAAAAGACTAGCCACCAGAAACCCTGATAAGCAAGTTCAGCACTGTCTGCATCACTACTCTGTCTATATTTATAGTACAACTATAAGGTAGAAATAAGGGTTCTGTATTTTAGGCGTAGGTAAATTCACTGTCTAGCATGTTCAATATCGCTTCAGCAAATGCCATATGTTTTAAATGGTGCCTAGTAAATAAGGAAAGAATCATTAGCACATAATTAGGATAGGCATAAATAATGCATAATTTCCTAAGGATTATTCATTTTGTGATGAAAAATAAAAAGGTATAAAGACCACTTGGTATGTCACTGAGAAAATCAGTGCATATTGCACACACAGAGAGTGGAAGTCAAATTTTGCAGGCACTGTAATTTATGGTTTTTCCTTTATTATATGTACCTATTAAGTAATTCTTAAATTTGACATTTTGAAATATGCACCAGAAATAAAGTGAACATTGTATCACAGTTCTGGGGAGCAGCAAACATGGGCTGCCATGCAAGGGTGGAGTGCTGGAGGGAGAGAGTGACAGTGACATCAGTGACAAGAGGCACCATCCCATAGGACCCATATGGGAAAGAAAGTGTCTGGGGATGGCACTCAGAGGCAACCAGTGGTCCAGTGGTACTCAGGCAGGTACACAGCAAGGAGACAGGTTCTGAGCTCAAGGGAGTAAGTCAAATATTTAGGTCAGGGTCAAGGCCCAGGGGGAAATGGTCAAGTACCAGCTCACTTGCAGCATAGCCCAGATGAGGATCAAGGGTCAGAACTTGAGCTTAAATGCAGCTCCTGAGGAAGGTAGGGGGCACCCTGAACGCCCCCTCCCCCCACCCCAACAGCACCCTCCCAGTTATTTCATATCACTTTGATCCAAGGTTGCAGTCCCATCCTACCAAAGCCGCTCAAGCACAGGCAGGATTTCAACAGTGTTCATGTGACACATGGAAATGTGGAAAGAGGAAGTTCATTCCTGGCCAAAATGTAGTGACATGATGTTATTAAACAATTCCTGATTTATTCTCTTCTTTGACAGATTCTTTTTCCCTGAGAAGTTGCTAAAGTCATATATCATCCTTGGGCATTTCTCCAATCTCATTTATAATGTACTGTATTTTTGTCATTAGTATGTAATACCCGTTATCAGTAGAAAGAACACATAATCCTTAAAATGATGGACTGGAATGCAGATAATTTGGGATTATTTTTTGCTGGATTTTTGCATAAACCTCCCTGCTTTATTCTCCTCTAGTGCAAAATAGGGCATTGTGCTGCTTTTCACCCAGCCTTACATCAGTTTAAGAGTTAGATTTTCTTCAAGTATCTCTCTGTCTGTACAAATCCCAGTCTTGAACTTTTCTTAGTCTTCATCAATTACATGGAACCAGCTGGACTTATAAATAGGAAGATTTTCCCCTTGCCTAAAGCAGATGTAAATTGTAACAGTTATCTTAATCCTTTAGAATTTCATCTCATGACATCATTTTACCTCATGAGATGGCATCAGCATTTTGCAATTATTTATTTCTTTGCTGATTTTCCAAGTAATATATGTTAATACTGTAACTGTATTTCATGCACAGATTTTACCTTTTATACTCTTCACTCTACAACTTTTTTTTCCTTCATGATTTTGTTGCTAAATTAACAATCTCTTGGTATTTCTTTTCTATCTTCCCTTGGGTTTTTTTCATTGCTTTTACAGGATGTTTTTGTTTATTTAATATTATTTATTATAGTGTTCCCATAATAATTTTTTAGCTATATAAAGACTAATAATGATTTTTTTTGAAGAATAACAAGTGTTAAAAATAAATGTAAAAAACACAACTGCTAAAAAACTGCTACCAACCATTTATTTTAAAATAGCTCAGATTTATCCCATATAAATATTGTGAGGAAGCACATTTTTATTACCAGTAAAAATGACATTTATATATGACACCAGAAGGATGCATAATTACATAGATGAAGGACAAAATGTAAGTGGGCAAGAACTCTTCTGCATTAGACATGCAACAGCTTTCTTTTTGAATGTCTAAAAGGAAAAAAATAACCTTTTGTAAAGGTCTATTTTAGTAACACCTGAGAAAATCTCATTATGAAATAGATATGAAAAGATGGGCTGCTGAATGTAGGATTTCTAAATCTATGCTGTAATATAGACCATAGACTTTTATACCTGATAACAATGACAGATGTAATAGCAGTTACAATGAACATAATAGTTCAAGACTACTACCTTAAAAGAAAAAAAAAAAATGCTAAATGACCCAAACTTCCCATTTGATACACCATTATCTAATGGTATCTTTGAACATCATGAAATTCTGGAGATAATGGAATGGTCTCAAAATAGAAAGAATTTGAGTATTCAGCAACAAGACTTGTAGTTTTCTTGCAGATCCGTGTCCTTTCTTTCTTTCTATGGGGAGTTGATTCCCAGGGGTGAAAATACAGAGGCAGAGAGAGAAAATTAGAAAGTAACATACTTGCCTAGCTTTGGAGCTATGTGGCTAGAGTTACTGAAACTCTTTGAAGGCAAAATTGGGCTTCGGTAATTAAATTAAAATGAAAACTATTCTGGGAGAAGGATCAAAATCTAGTTTCTACCCTTTCTGAGTTTAATATTCTAAACTCCAAGCCTCCTGTTATTACTACTAGTTAGTCATAGTCCACACTTTTCTGGTATCTTCAAAAGCTTAAACAGTGCTGGCTACTCTGCTGCATGAAGGTCATTGGGACAGGTTCACATGTTCAGCAATTTACTAATACGACATAGCTACATTTTAGATGTTTTCATCCCAATTTAGGTACAACTAGGAGAGACTGAATATGATCCTTTAATATTATCCTATAATTTCCAGAAGATCATTAATTGTTTAAAATTCTTCAACTAAAGGGTTCCTCAAACAGAATCATTTCTGTCCTTTGATCTTTCAGTCTAGCCCAGAGCATGGACCAAAATACACTTGAAGAGTTTTGGGGAAGATGAGGACATTTAAGAAAATCATGTACTTAAAGCAATATCATAATCTATGTGCACTTTTGTGATAAATCAGTGTAGTGTGTTGACCCTGAGTAGATGCCAGGCACCCACCAAAGCCATTCCATCACTTTCCTCCACACTGGACAGGGGAGAGAATATATAATGAAGGGTTCATGAGCTGAGATAAGGGCAGAGAGAGATCACTCATCAGATACTGTCATGGGNTGGGCAAAACAGATGCAAATTACCGATATTAATTGAATTTATTACTAACAAAATATTAATATATTAGAATAATGAGAAGTAAAATAAGACCTTAAAAACATCTGAAGCCCCTCCCTCTTCCCCAGATCTATCTCCTGCCCCAGTAGTGAAGAAAGATGGGGAATGGGGATTATGATCAGTTCACCAGAGGTTGTTTCTGCCCTGCTCTGAAAGACGACTCCTTCCTCTGTTCCAGCACAGGGACCTTGAGTACTGCTTGCATACTTTCTTCATAAAGTTGAAATTCTCAGGCCTACATCTTTGGAATATCTACTTTTATAATAAACTGTTAAATGATTATCAGAAAAATATTTGTGGTTAAAGCTCATGACTAGAACTTAGATGTTCTTGTTTAGTTCCTCGTTTTGCCTCAGGTGTCCCAACCTGTTTTAACATTAGTTTTGTCAACAGAGTGGGGAAACGTGAAAAGTATGCCTCTTTCTATTCTGCACACAAGTACAATGAAATGCACTAGACACATACCAAATCTTTAGCAGGAATAAAAATAGGAAAAAATTGACTTTTGTTACAGTTTTNACTTTTGTTACAGTTTTGTAGTTCTGATCAGTTCATTTGACTTATTCCAGTTTCCCATTACTAATTAGATGCTGCCCTTGATTTGCTGTACATTTTCTGTTTTGTAATGAGGTTTTAATATTCAACTGTATTTAGTGTGAAAACAGAAATATTTTCCTCTGTTTGAATTCCTAGGCTGCCGTGGAAAATACATGTGAACCTTAAGGAACAAGTGTTCTGAAGTTATCTTCAGTAATGAGGCAGATGTGAAAGAAAACTTCCACTGGTCAGGTGAAATGATGACTACGAAATCAACATTTTTCATGTTAGT